>PITA01003292.1:0-15934 GCA_004023965.1 Spilogale gracilis
GCCCCCCCCCCCAACAGGCTGGTCCTGCTTGCCCCCATCCGTGCCATTGTTGCTGGGAGCAACACAAAGTAATCTGCTGTTTTGTTTTAATTTGCTGTTGGTAATGTTGCCTTCTCTTTGGTTTTGGTCTATACTCAAAAAGTTTTGTTCCACTGTGATTGTTCTGAATTGCTACCTAATTACTTACTCTTTACCTTCCTAGACTTCATTGGTACCATCATCATCCCCATCCAATGAAATCAGGCTACAGATGTTGTTTCAATTATTGGCAGCAACAGTATTACTAGCCTCTTTGGAAGATCATCTATAAAGCCTTCTCCGTGTTAAATAATCTGCACGCATATTTTACATTTACAATTCTGTAAGGTAAATAATACACTGAAAGAAGAAAAAGAAACAGGCGGAAAAACCTCTGGGGCTTCCGGGTTGTTCCCCACTGCTCCCACTGAGACAGAAAAAGACCAAATGTCCCTCCCCTTTGGTTAAGAGAAAAAAAAAAAAAAATCCGCAGAATGATTTAGCACTTTCCTCTGGCACTCCCATATAGATTATGCCTCCACATAAAGAGGACCAATCCGCCATGAGAGACCACGAAAACATCCCATTACCATGTCCCATCACAAGTAACCATAAAAACTCACCCTTAACCCTGCACCCTTAACCCTGCTCAGTCTTTGGGGGAATGATCCCACTGAGACAGCTTGTGTAATAAAGTTGTGTTCTCCCTGATTTCCATGTGCTGCTTGAATTTCCTAGATCGCCTCAGATTTTTCTGCAACAAAACAAGTAAAAGTCATTAACTCAGACATTTAAGAATTCTGTGAAATGGAGAGCAGCTAAAAATAAGTACTTTTTTGGGAACAAGTAGCCAAAAGATTTTACAGGGCAAATTGAAAAGGGCCTTTTAAAATTTAGTATTGTAGTGAGAGTTGTTCACTGCTTAGATTCTTGGGAAATATGGGGGAAAGAGTTATGTTAATCATGACTCAGGATGTAGGAATAAGGTAGGACCTAAGTTTAACAATTATTGGTTACTTAATTTGCGTTTAGGAATAGGAGTTAAGGAGAAACATTCAGATGTTAAGATTCTTGAGGGATGACTAAAATATGGTATTTTGATTTCCTATGAGGTGGTGAGACCATCCTTTGAGTTAGCTGTAGTTATATAGTTAAACATTTAAGACTTTGGGCAGCATAAAATATGGGACTACTCTACTAAGAAACATAAAAGGTAGGATCATTAATAGACCCTGAGATGTTACCTTAATTTCCCGCTTATCTTTCCTAGCCCCAACCAAGAAAACAAATCTACTGGATGAAGCCAATTATTTAAAATGCATTTGCAAATGTTCAAATAATTTTTATGCATTGGTTCTTACTATGTCTCACCTTGACAATTTTGTCAGGGTTATAAGTTTGGCAGATGGAAAATGTGGTAGAACTATACTCAAAAATTTTAAGTCAAACTGCCCTATCGATCTTAATTTAACATTTTAGTTAACTTATTTTCTATTATTTTGTTAACCAGCAATAAGAGCATGGAAAAGTAGGAATCTTCTATAGAGGAAAAACATGCAATTAACTCATAATGATTTAGTCAATAATTACCCTGAAAGTCATCAGGTATAAACTGGAAAAACACGGACCAATCTCCAGGATCTTTGATGCAATAATAAAACATACATAAATAATTGCCACTAATTGTCCACACATGGGACATTATTAATATCTAGAAACAAAAATTAACTTATAGACAGTTTTTGTACCAGTTTGCATATTTGAATTTGAGTATGCTTCTTTTAACCTAAGACGTATACAATTATTGAAGTATGCAATTATTGAAACATATTTATATGAATATATATTACTTTCACACAATAAAACTATGAGGACTGCATTTCTCTCATTGTGTGTTAGTTCCCCCCTCATTTAATAAAGATAGAATTCTCACCATAGATAGAAATTGCTTGAAATTTGGAGAATAACAAACAAACTTAATTATTTTTATTCTTCTTTTTAAAAAGTAAGGAAGCAAATCTTCTTATTACCTGATGACTATTCCAGGAAACCCAAAAAGGTTACCAATAAATGGTATCTTAATAGTTATACCTATTATAGGGAAGGGCAAATAAATTTCTCTCTACTGTCTGAGTACTTAGGTGAAACTCTTACAAAAAATAAAAAGATCAATAAGAGGAGAACAACAGAAGTTTAATAACATGTCTACCACATATATACATTAAGCAATAGCCAGAAAAAAAAAAAAAAGAATAATTCAAAGAGCAAGCTTTAGAATTTAGGGTAGTATTTACTGCCTTAATAGGGTAAGGAAGATGAGGGGGATGATAGGCTTCTTGAAGACAGTAAGTGGTTTTTAGGAAAACTGAATGGGCCCTTAGAGAAGTAGATAGGCAATATGATAGTCTGTAACAGTATTTGTCTGAGGGCAGTGTTGACTTGTCTTTCCTGGTTGACAGACTCCAGGGGAAGAGATTCTGACAATTGAATTCCTTTTGGAGGATCTGCCTTTAGGCAGATATAAGGAAGTCAGAGAAAGCCTTTCTCTGCATTTGCTGTTTTCTAAGGACTACAGCGGAAAATAATATAACAAAGAGTCATATTGTGGGGTCACATGTCCTGAACTCCTACATTCATATTTTGGGGTGTATTCTACTACCCTTCATACTCTTTTGAAGTTGGTCTTGAATGTAAGGTAATATTTGAGAAAAATTAACTAGAATAAATAGTTACTATAAAATCACAGCATTGGGAACAATGATTATTAAGCACATAACTTTTAAAAACATAACAAATTCTTTTCTTGGTAGAGAATAACTGTTTTACAGAAAGAAACAAATTCTTTTTTTTTTTTTTTTAAAGATTTTATTTATTTGACAGAGAGAAACACAGCCAGAGGGGGAACACAAGCAGGGGGAGTGAGAGAGGGAGAAGCAGGCTTCCTGCCAAGCAGGGAGCCCGATGTGGGACTTGATCCCGGGTCGCCGGGATCATGACCTGAGCAGAAGGCAGTCGCTCAACCAACTGAGCCACCCAGGTGCCCCAGAAAGAAACAAATTCTAATCTTTCCTATATATCAAGTAATATTTTACATTAAAAATTTATATACTTATCTTTATGAATAAAAAGATTAATATTGAATCAAAATAAATCACCTGTGTGGCTTAGTTGGTTAAGCAACTGGGTTTTAGCTCAGGTCATGATCTCTTGGGTCATGATCTCATGGCTTGTGGGATAGAGCCTGCACTGGATTCAGTGCTCAGTGGAGAGTCTAATTGAAGATACTTTCCCTGTGCTCCTTCCCAACCATGTTTGCGCTCTCGCTCTCTCTCTCTTTGTAAAATAAAAGAATCTTTTAAAAAATTCAAAATTTTAACATATTCATGTTTTTTTCATTTTTTAAAAAAAGTTTTATTTATTTATTTGAGAGAGAAACAGAGATGAGCTGGGGGAGAGGCACTGGGAGAGGGATTATAAGCAGACTCCCTGCTGAGCAGAGAGCTCAACCTGGGGCTCAATCCCAAGACTCAAATATCTTGACCTGAGCCAAAGGCATATGCTTAACCAACTAAACCACTCAGGTGACCCTATCTATGGTTTTTATATTAAGGTATATTAATCATATCCTTGTAAAACATACTTTAAGCTTAACATAAAAATGACTTTATCAACATATTAAAGCAATGTATATTTATAGTACAATTCCCATATCAATTAACTGTAATGATATCTTTGTGAAATACACAAACCATATCTATTATCTTGCATATATTCATGTTTTTCTGTAATTATTATACTAAGCATAGTCTAAAATACTTTTTTATTAATTAACACCTTTAACCTGTTATCAATTCTTGTTTCTTCAAAAGACAGAGAAAACTAGAAGAAAGAAAATCACAAACTCCCTAATTATTTATCTTTGTGACCATATATTTTAAATCAACTATAGAAATGTTAAGGTAGGGCGCCTAGGGGGCTCAATGGGTTGGAGCCTTGGCCTTCGGCTCAGGTCATGATCTCAGGGTCCTTGGACTGAGGCCCACATCTGGCTCTCTGAGTGGTGGGGAGCCTGCTTCCTCCTCTCTCTCTCTGCCTGCCTCTCTGTCTACTTGTGATCTCTCTGTCAAGTAAATAAATAAAATCTTAAAAAAAAAATAAATGTTAAAGGTAACAAGAAAAATAAAAACAAATATAGCATTATCAAAAGGCATTTGCACGTTCTAAAATGTACAAGAAGAGGGTAAATAAAAAGTGTAGAGACTAAAGTTTATAAGGTTTTCTTACTTTGAAAGAAAGTGTATTACATCAGTGTAATGTCTTAAAATTAATTAAAAATACTAAAATTATAACTGAAATAGAGTCTGGCTCTTACCTGTAATGTTTTAAGTGCTTATTCATGAAATTAACCTTTTCAATTTTTTTTGATTTATTATTTTTTTGAGGATTTTATTCATTTATTTGAGAGAGAGAAATCAAAAGCAGAGTAAGCAGCAGGCAGAGGCAGAGAGAAAGGCAGACTCCCTACTGAGCAAGAAGCCCAGCACAGAACTCCATTCCCAGGACCCTGGGGTCATGACCGGAGCCAAAGGCAGATGCTTAACTGACTGAGCCACCCCAGGCACTCTGAGCTTAACCTTTTTTAAAAGACATCCATTTTCACATGTTAACTTGGACACAATTTTTTTTAAATTTCAAAATCTTAAATATTTGTGAAAATAATGATAATTCATTAGACTTTCAGAAATGAATATATAAAGTTTATTAAAATTAAATAAGAATTTTAATCTTAGTGCTACATATACTAGAAAAGTAGGTTGACATTAATTTTACATAGATGTAAAAGGTGACAGCAATCTTTACATCAGTATAATTAAATAATGCTAATTTGTTCAAAGATTCATATACTTACCAGAAATAGTACACAGACTTTATTAATATAATTTATAAGTATACATAAACTAAAGTGAGTGACTCTTTAGATCATGTTTAGGAGTACTCTTATTTAGATAGAGAGCTCTTTTTCTCAACTAGTAACTACCTAACAAGTCTATTACATACTCAGCTAAAGATTTTTTTAAACACACACCATTTTTTTTTGCAAAATACAACAGCATAATTGTTTAGTTTTCTCTATTAAACTTCTAAATGTGTATCTACATATGTATATATTTTTAGATTGTAACCATAATAATACAAAATATGATTAATATTAAAAATAACCAGAGGAGGAAAAAATGGAAGAACACGTCTACACACACACACAGAAAAATTAAGTTTATTTTAGACAAATGTGGAATTATCATTGTTACAAGCTAATTATTTTCCTTTTGCAAGAAAGCATGATTATAAGCAGAAAGCCCATTTTGAAACCTGAACACACACGCAATCTGACTTACACAGAAGAGTTATTACAGATTATTTAAGTAAAATAATCTCCCTCAAGTGATCTCTCTTTTAGATAGATCTGGCTATGCAATCTTCCTACTAGGTTTCTACCATTTTTGTCTTAAGATACCTCTCAAATAAACAATTTTTTAACACCAAAATTCTTCACAATGACTATTGTAATTATGAATTTTCTTGTGAAAAGCCTTGAAACATTGAAATAATTGGGGTGTAGGCATGTGTACAAATAGGACACCATGTTGGTATAAGTTTTCTGGGTGACAGTTGTCTATTGCCTTCCAGTGGTGAGAAATGAAAAATACAAGTAAGCTCCTAACAACCAAATCCTAACACTCACATCACCTTAACAGTTCCTAGCAGTGACAAAAACATGTAGAGGAAACTCATTCAAAGATGATGATGACAATAGTGATGATATAAAGTCTGCGCAGCATACTAACACAGAAAGGAAGACTATCAGACAGGTTGAACTCAACCAGCTTTCCAGCCACAGAGGCCTATAATAAGGAAGAAATGGTGTTTTATCATGTCCTATCCTTATCAATATTTCCCAAGCATCAAATCTATGGGATGAGAAAAACTAAAACAAAATCAATTAGTTTGAGCCTTCATTAAAAATGTTTCAATGTGAGAACACTGCAAGATGGATATTGTGAAGGAATAATTAGCATACAGATTTATTAGCTGGAGAAGGTCAGCCAAGGTTTAGTTTTGTTCTCAGAATTATTCACTTAGAACTAATAAATGAATTCAGAAGAGTTGTAGGATACAAAATCAATATACAGAAACCTGTTGCAGTTCTATACACTAATAAAGAACTATGAGAATAAGAAATTAATAAAACAATTCCATGTATGATTGTATCAAAAAATAAAATATGTAAAATAAATTTAGCCAATGAGGTAAAAGACCTGTACTCTGAAAACTGAAGACATTGATAAAATAAACTGAAGAATAATGCAAATAAAAGGAAGGATATACTGTGCTCGTGGATTAGAAGAATTAATATTGTTAAAATGTCCATACTACTCAAAGCAATTTACAGATCCGATGCAATCTCTATCAAAATAACAATGGCAGTTTTTCACAGAACTAGACAAAATAATCCTAAAGTCTGTATGGAACTACAAAAGACCTTGGATAGCCAAAGAAATTTTGAGGGGGGAAAAATAGGAAAGTGGAGGTATTATGCTGACAGATTTCAAACTACACTACAAAGCTATAGTAATTAAATTGGTATGATACAGATGCATTAAAAGAAACACACACAAAGATAACAGAACCAAATAAAAAGCCCAGAAATAAAACCACACTCATATAGTCAATATATCTATGACAAAGGGGGAAAGAATACATTATGGGAAAAAGACTGCACAACTACACAAAAAGACTGAAACTAGCCCACTTTCTTACACTATATACAAAAATAAATTGAAAACTGATTGAAGACCTAATACCTGAAACCATAAAACTCCTTGAAGAAAGCAGGCATTAAGCTCCTTGATGTCAGTGTTGGCAATATATTTTTGTATCTGTGTCTTCAAGTTAAGACAACAAAAGCAAAAATAAACAAGTGAGACCATATCAAACTGAAAAGCTTTTGCATAACAAAGGATACCAACAATAAAAGGAAAAGGCACATACTGAATAGGAGAAGATATATGCAAATGATATTTCCTACATTAACATCCAAATATATAAAGAACTCAGGCAACTCAATATGAAAAAAAAATCTGATTAAAAAGTGGACAGAAGGGGCACCTGGGTGGCTTAGTCGTTAAGCATCTATCTTAGGCTCAGGTCATCATCCCAGAGTCCTGGGATTGAGCCCCTCATCAGGCTTCCTGCTCAGTGGGAAGCCTGCTTCTTCCTCTTTCACTCCCCCTGCTTGGGTTCCCTCTTTAGCTATGTTTCTCTCTGTCAAATAAATAAATAAAATCTTTAAAAAAAAAGTGGGAAGAGGACCTGTATGAATGTTTTTCTAAAGATGGCAATACAGACAAACAACAGGCTAATGAAAAGATGCTCAGTATTACTAATCATCAGGGAAAGGCAAATCAAAACCACAATGAGAATGTGATATCACCTCATCACTTCACACTTGTCAGAATGCCTAGTATCAAAAAGATAAGAAATGACAAGTGTTCGCAAGTATGTGGAAAAAAAGAGAAAATTTGTGCATTTTGGTGGGGATATAAATTATTTCAGCATATCGGAAGATGATATGGAGTGTCCTCAAAAAATGACAAATAAGAACTACTATACAATCTAGCAATTCTACCTTTAGGTGTTTATCTGAAGAAAACAAAAACAGTAATTTGAAAAGACATATGCAACTCTATGTTCATCACATGCTATATATGATAGCCAAGATATGGAACCAGCTAGATGTCCATCAATAAATGAATGGAAAAAGAAGATGTAATTAACATATACAATGGAATACTGCTCAGTAAAAAAAAAAAAGAATAAAATTTTGTCATCTGTGACAACATGGATGCACCTATAGGATATCATGAAATAAATCAGACAGAAAAACAAATACTTTAGGATCTCACTTGCATGCAAAATGTATAAAATAAAACAAACAACAACAGGGTGCCTGGATGGTCAGATGATTAAGTGTCTACCTTCTAGCTCAGGTCATGATCCCAGGGTCCTGGAATCAAGTCCTGCATTGGGCCTGCTCAGTGGAGACCCTGCTTCTCCCACTGCCTCTGTCTTTTTCTTGAATAAATAAATAAAATCTTTAAAAAAATTACTCCAACAACAACAACAACAACAACAACAAAAAAACAAAAATAGAAAAAGGTTCATAGATACAGAGAACAAATATGGCTGTTCGAGGGGAAAGAAGTGGTAAGGTGGACAAAATAGGTGAAGAGGCTTAAGAGATACAATCTTACAGTTATAAAAGAAACATGATATGGGGATATAATATACAGTATAGGTAATACAGTCACTAATATTGTAACAACTTTGTATGGTGACAATAAGTAGACTTATTGTGGTGACATTTTATAATATATAAAAATATTTAAGCACTATGTTGTATACCTGAAACTAATACAATAGTGTATGTCAATTACTCTTCAATTAAAAAAAAAGTCTCAGAAAGTGTGTGGAAACAGGTTTTGTTAATCTTGGAACAGGAAGCATGGACAGCAAGACTTGGTTTAGTAGCCATTGGTTGGTCAATTTGAGTTTAACAAGGATATAGGGGGAAGTGTTTGGAAGCTAAGATCTTTCTTTCTTTAAGCATCAGTGGAAAATGTTCCATTGTTCAGCATCATTCACACTATTTGCATTTTATAGATGAAGAATATAAGAACTAAATGGCTAAGCAGCTCTTTCATAGTAAGTTATAAAGCTAGAGGATAAAATTTCTCAACATAACTCCACAATAATTTAATTTGCATATAATAAGATTTGCTTGTTTCTCTTCCCAGAACCCATTACCAAACAGAGGTGAGATTCATTAAAGTTGAAATCTTCTGAGGCTGGTCAAGAAAAGTCTCTAGGTGTGCCTGAGTGGCTCAGTCTGTTAAGCATGGGAGTTTTGATTTTGGCTCAGGTCATGACATTGAGCCTCTGCATTGGGCCCCAGGAGCTTGCTTAAGATTCTCTCTCTCCCTCTCTTAAAAAAAAAAAAAAAAAAAAAAGAACAAGGAGAGATGGTCTCCGATAATTTTGACATTCTGATAATTTTAACATTTTAAGATGAGGAGATTTATTTTTTAATGGTCTAAGAAATGAAAACAAATAAATCTCTCCATTTTTAACACAATTACTTGAAGAATAAGTAATATTTATTGCCCTAACACACACACATACAATGGAATAGTATTCAATAGTAAATATTTTTTTCTTCTTACAGATTTAATTTATTTGAGAAAGAGCACACAAGTAGGGGGAAAGGCAGAGAGAGGAAGAAGCAGACTCCCCACAGAGCAGGTAGCCTGACACAGGGCTTGATTCCAGAACACTGGGATCACAACCCAAGCTAAAGTCGACACCCAAACTACTGAGCCACTCCAGGACCCCTGCAATAATCTTGAAGTGATATACACCATATTTTGTGTGATTGAAATTTTTTAACTCCACTTAGTAGGTTATGGAGTAATTTGTTTTCCATCAGAAAAGGATTTTTAACAATCACTCACATTTCACACTAAAGAAATCATAAAGCATGAAGTGTCATTTTTCCTTGGTAGTTGTGTTTTAGAATAGGGCAATACCTTATATTAGGTACACTTTAAGACAACAAGTATTACCAGAGACACAGAGAAATGTTTAATACTAATGAGTCAATCTACAGGACTATATGATAATTCTAAACATGTATTCAAAATATATGAAACAAAAAGGGATATAACTCAAAAGATAATTGGGAAATAGGCAAATCTCTCAATAACTGACAAAATAATCATCCAGGAGAAGAAAAGTCAGTAACAATATATATAAACAACTTCTGATATTTGACCTAAATAATATGTAGAGATCACTATATATAATATGTACTAATACACATATACTTCAATACAAAATTTTGGTTAAAATGGCTAAAATCAATAACGCAATAAACAGCAGGTGTTGGTGAAGATGTGGGGAAAAAGGAACACTCATGCACTGTTGGCGGGAATGAAAATTGCTGCAGCCCATGTGGAATGGAAGTATGGAAGTTCCATAAAATGTTAAAAAAAAAAGTTAAAAATAGAACTACCCCATGATCCATTAATTGCACTACTTACCCCAAAATTCAAAAACACTAATTCAAAGAGATACATGCACTCCTATGTTAATAGCAACATTATCTATAGTAGCCGGACTACGGAAGTACCCCAGGTGTCCATAAATTGATGGATGGAGGTGGTGCATACACACACACACACACACACACACACACACACACACACACACACACACACAATGGGATAGCATTCAAACATAAAAAAGACCGAAATCTTGCCATTTACAACAAAATGCATGGAGCTAAAGACTATAAGGCTAAATGAAGGGGCGCCTGGGTGGCTCAGCTGGTTAAGCCTCTGCCTTCAGCTCAGGTCATGATCCCGGAGTCCTGGGATTCTGTTCCACATCAGGATCCCGGCTCCACAGGGAGTCTGCTTCTCCCTCTGACCTTCTCCCTCTGACCTTCTCCCCTCTTGTGCTCTCTCTCTCACTCGCTCTCTCAAATAAATAAGTAAAATATTTTTTTAAAAAGTTAAATTAAATAAGTCAGTTAAAGACAAATACCATATGATTCCACTCATATGTGGAATTTAAGCAACAAAACAAATGTACATAAAAAAGAGAAAGCAATAAATTAACAAATGGAGAATTTAGAGAACAGATTAATTATAGAGAACAGATTGATAATTACTTGAAGGGAGGTGAGGGATGGGTTAAATAGGTAATGGGAATTAAGGAATGTACTTGTCATGATGAACATTGTGTGATGTATGGTACTGTTGAATCACTACAATGTACACCTGAAACTAATATAACACTGCATGTTAACTAACTGGAATTAAAATAAAAACGTAAAAAGAACCCAAATGTTAATAAAAATTGACTATATGCTGGCCAGAAAACACCAAAAATTCCAAAGGATTGAAAAATGAATTGAACACTACATCAAAAACTAATGATGTGCCATACAGTGGCTAACTGAATATAATAAGAAAAAAGAAAAATGTATAAATGAAATATAAAATTCATTATTTTATGAGATAAATTATAACTTTTATATTTTCCTGATGAATTTACATTTTAAATTATAAAGTGACCTTTTTTCTATGCTAATTTCTTTCCATTTGAAGTCTACCTTTGTATGCTAACAAAGTCAGAGATTTTTTTTTATTATCTCACAGATACAAAAATTTTAAACTGTGGAATTGTATTCTTCCAAATGATATGTTGAAGTCCTAATATCCAGAGCCTATGAATGTAACCATATTTGGAAATAGGCCTTGCAAATGTGATTATATTAAGATGAGGTCATACTGGAATACAGCATATTGGGCCTTACTCCAATATGACTGGCTTCCTTATATAAAGGGAAGACTGAGACACACAGGGAGAATGTGATGTGATGACAGAAGTAAATAATGCAGGGATGTAGTCATAAACCAAGGAATGCTCACCACCACTAGAAGCTAAGAGGCAAGGAAAGATCCTCCCCTATAGGTCCCAGGGGAAGCATGGCCATGCCAACACCTTGATTTTAGATGTCCAGCTTCCAAAACTAGAGAAAATAAAGTTCTGTTGTTTCAAGTCATTCGGTTTGTGGTATTATTTTGTGAGAGCCATAAGAAATAAATACAGTATCATTTAACAAGTATTTATGATTTTCAAATGGAATAAAAGGCATTTTCTTTTTTTTTTAAGATTTTATTTATTTATTTGACAGAGAGAAATACAGCGAGAGAGGGAACACAAGCAGAGGGACTGAGAGAGGGAGAAGTAGGCTTCCCGCTGAGCAGGAAGCCCAATGTGAGGCTCGATCCAGGGTCCGGGGTCTCCAGGATCATGACCTGAGCAGAAAGCAGTCGCTTAACCATCTAAGCCACCCAGGCGCCCCAAAAGGCATTTTCATAGAAACTTTAAAGCTGTAGATATAATATCTACAAATATCATGATTATTTCATTTTAAGGCCATCAATGCTTAATATTTTTCTAGAGGTACTATTCATTTCTAGAGGTAATAACTTCTAGAGGTACTAACCGGTGTTTAGAAAACAGAAAAAGAAATAGGTTCAAGGATTAGAATGGAAATAATAAACACATTATTTGAAGATATATAAGCTTATATATAAACATCTAACCGAATTAAGAATAAAATATTAGATTTAATAGTAGTTCTTAGAAAGATTACAATGCATAAACATACAATATAAAATAAAATACCATCCACAATATTAGTAATTCTGAAGAATTTCTAAACAAATTAATGAGCCATGTATAGAGTACAAATATTATTTGATACAGGGAAGAAAAAAGATCTGAAAAAAAAAACTTGGATATACTATAATAATGTATAAATTTTTTCTCCTACAATACATATCAAGTCATGCCACCAACTACTTTCCAATTGTTCTGTCTTCCCAAAGTCAGAACATTCTTTTGTTACTGAATTTTTCTCATCAGTATAAAACCATGTCTTAAGTATCTCATCTTTATTGAAAAAAAAACAAATATGTTGATATCACTTTCCCTGCTTACTGTCACCCATGTTTTTGCCACGTTTTCAAGTAAATTACTATTTTTTTATTTTTTAATAATTTATTTCATTTTATTTTTTCAGTGTTCCAAGATTCATTGTTTATGCACCACATCCAGTGCTCTAGCTTTTTGTTTTTGTTTTTGTTTTGTTTTTTTTTTAAAGATTTTATTTAGTTGGCAGAGAGAAACACAGTGAGAGAGGGAACACAAGCAGGGGAAGTGAGAGAGGGAGAAGCAGGCTTCCCGCTGAGCAGGGAGCCGGATGTGGGACTCAATCCCTGGTCTCCGGGATCATGCCCCGAGCGGAAGGCAGTCGCCCAACCAACTGAGCCACCCAGGCACCCCTAGCTTTTTGTTTTTATAACACCTATTCTCCCATCCTCTATTAAAAGAGATTGCATAGGCCTTCACTCTCAACTTCTACCAAAATAGTTCCCAGTGTCACCAATGGCCATGATATTGCTAAATCCATGGAGCAACCCTTAGTGTTCAGTATTCATTTTTTACTGTAGCACACTGTCTTGCTTTCCCTCTTATCTTATATCACTATTTTCAGTCTGCTGTTTCCTTCTCTCTAACCTTTGAATGCTGTCTAGCTCAAGAACACAGACACATTACTCTTTTCTCCATCTAACTCACTAATTTGGTGATCTTATTAAGTCTTACCAATTTAAGTGACATGTTGACTTACCCTTTATAATTTCAGCCCTATTTTTTATCCTGAAATCCATACTCATAGAACCATTAAAGAATTTTATACTAAGAAATAATGAGACACCTGCATTAAAAAACAAAATGCAAAACAAAACAAAACAAAACACTCTTATAGTAGTATGAAGGATTGATTAGAAAGTTCTTCCTGGAGGTAAATCAACACATGTGATTACAGCAAAAGGGGTATAGTTTGAATCTGCTAAATCTAAAAAAATCTCCAGACTTGGTTGGGAAGGGAGGTATTATGAATGAGACAGAAGCCAGGTTGAGAATGAAGTTTACCTTTTTGTTGACTTTTAATATGTTTCCAGACAAGCAAAGGAAAAAAAAAAGACAATCCAATGACCCTGAGATCAGGAGTCACATGATCTACAGGATAAACTAGCCAGATACCCAGGAATCATTTCTTTTTTAACTATGGTATCTGCTACTCTCTGGTGCCTGCACCCATTGTCACCACATGTGAGCAAATGATAGCATCTGATTTATACTCAACATAGAGAGAGAGAGAGAGAAACCAAGAAACAGACTCGTAACTATAGAGAACAAATTCACTATTACCAGAATGGAGGTAAGTGGACGGATGGGTTAAATAAATGATAGGGATTAAGAAGTATACTTGTGATGAACAACGGGAGTTGTATGAAATTATTGAATCACTATTTTGTACACCTGAAACTGATATTACACTATATGTTAACTAGTAGGGACATAAATAAATGCTTTTAAAAAAGGAAGAATATCTCTGGGCAGCAAGACATTGATCTGGCATAGATGGGTCTTCCAGTTAGCATAGGTATTTTTTATGTTATTTATTTTATTTTACTTTATTTATTTATTTATTTATTTATTTATTTATTTATTTATTTATTTTAGAAAGAAAGAGAGAGAGTGTGCTCATGTAGGAGTAGGGTAGGGAGGGGCACAGGGAGAGGGAGAGAATCTTAAGCAGACACAAAGCTTGAAGTGGGGCTCCATCTTAAAACCCTGAAATCATGACCTGAGCTGAAATCAAGAATTTGATGTTTAACCAACTGAATCATCAGGTGCCCCAACCACAGGTTTTTTTTTAAAAAAAAGTATCCAGTACATATAAGATAGTTTTGTTTTGTTTTTTTAAGATTCTTTTTATTTATCTGAGAGCAAGCAAAACCAAGAGAGATCACAAACAGAGAGGGAGAAGCAGACTTGTTGCAGAGTGGACAGCCCCAGGTGGGGCTTGAATCCAAGAACCCAAGATCATGGCCTGAACTGAAAGCAGACACCTAAGTGACTGGGCCACCCAGGTGCCCCTGTAAAAGACAGTTTAGAGCTTAAAGATTCAAGACTGAATCATCTAATACTGGCCTGAATGTTGAAGTTTTACAAGTTAATAGTGTTCTTACGGGTTTTCTTAATATTAGAAATAAGAACCCCACAAAGGAAAGGGGGTATTTATAAAGCAATTTTAGAGAAAACTAAGAAAATGAGATTCAAATGAGATTCAGTGTGTCCTTAAATGGCTTCAGTATGAAGTCATAACTATTAGCTGACTTATTACAGAGAATAATGGGAGAGGAGCATTAGGCTTAGACCAAGACCAAAACCAAAACCAAACAAACCAAAGTTCTCTGCCGGGAGCCAGTCCAGCAAAAGGTGAGGAAGGTATCAGCGCTTTCAAATGAGGAGACTGGACTCGAAGTGTGATATGGGGACTCCTGAAAACACTGTTCTCGGGGCTCTTTATTTATAGCACAGTGTTACATATAAGAACAAAGAGTTTTGATTTAGATCACAGAGTTTCTTTTAAGTTATGATTCATCAATCTTGTGTGACAATAATGCTCATGAAGACCCCAACTATTACACAGGATGTTCTGGTTAAAGTCTAATCTAAGGAATGATCAATTAGAGACAAATCATACTTTCTGCCTCCCCCTTAAATGCAGGGAGGTGAACAAGCGATAGGGTGGTTATAAGATTTTTATTGTTTAAACTAAGTTAATTACAGTACAGCTACCATACTACTATGATTATTTTTCTCATTATCTCAATAATCATGTTTTAAAAGGGTAGGGTGAAACTTGAGGCTTGATGTATGCAAGCTAAAAGTAGAAGCAGAAAAAGGTTTGATATAATTGCAGGTATGAGGAGAAAAGTGTTTTTCAGAACTAGTCAGGTGGAAAGGGAGAACAAAGAAAGCAAAGCTGCATGGTGTCGATGACCGCGACTCTGCCTGACTCCCTCGCTTTCAGGGAGGGTCATGGTGGTCCCTGCCTTGCAGAGGGAGCCATATGAATGACCGTACTTCTGGTCTGTGGCATATTCCCCTTTTTTATTTTTTGCCTTTAGCTGGAAGGTCTTGAGTTCGACCTGAAGATTCAGTAGGCCAGTTTTTAAGATCCAGAGGATGACTGGAAAGAGAAAAATCAAAGCAATGATTATTAGTCTAGTAATAACAAAATTAGTGATTACAGGAAACCAACTAGCATGAGTATTATAAGTTTGGAGAGACTGGAGAAAGGAAGAGACAATTTCTTCTGCCCCAGGCGCAGGGTCATAAGAATTACTAATATCTTTGGGGCACCTGGGTG
>PITA01003292.1:16034-142099 GCA_004023965.1 Spilogale gracilis
AAAAAAAAAAAAAAAAAGAATTACTAATATCTTTAACTTTCTGATGTAAAAGATCTAAATTTAAGGACAGATTGGAATGATCCCGGACACCTTGTAAATGAGCTTGGATTTTGTACAAGGAATCTCGCTATAGTTATATTTATGAGGAGTAACACAAATTCACTTATATTGGAATAACAGTGAGTAGTAAATCGTGTTTTAATATTTTGCACCTGATTACCTAAAGGACCATCTCTTCTAAGACATCTATTCTAGTTTTTAATTTTCTATCAATTTGTTCCTGTAAGTAGAGTGCAGTGCTGACATTTTTTTGTCAAATCATTAACATGATGCACAGTATGTATTTCTGGCAATTCTCTGTTGTTTTGTTTTCATCTGGTAAATTTATTTTAATCAGGATTGGTGAGGGTAGTGATGCTGGTGTTACAGCAACAAAGCTAATGAACTTTTTTTGTACAATTATAAGAGGATTTGCTTGAGGAAAAAGAAAGAGAAAAAAGGAAGGAGAGATTAATGAAAAAGGAAAAAGGAAGGAGAGATTAATGATGAGGTAAGTACAGAATAGTCCATGGGGGAGCAAACCAAACCTTCCAACGTGCTGGCAATAGGAAGCAGACTGATTAAAAATAGGCCTGAATAATTCATAAACTACAGTCAACTCTGAATAAATGCATAGCTTCTTTACAAATAGTAGCATATTTGCAAAATAGCTTACCAAGAGTTGTCAGTGCTAATATTTATAGGAAAAGTACATTCTATGTAATGTCACTCATATCAACTATGTTACAGTTTTAAAATTAATTTAATTGACCCATGTAGTGATATAATGACACTATAAATTCCAAGATTGAATAACTTAATCCATTTACAACTACAAATATTTTAACAAATCTAATGTGTAAATCCTTCTCAAGGCTAAATTAACAGTTTAAAAACCTTAATCATAAACACCTATGCATTATATTTTGATTTCTTTGCAGTCTAGAGATTTGATGGTCTGAATAACTTGAGAAATTATGGGAAAACAAGTTGAATCATAGTTCATATCTTTTGTCATCAATTCTGAATGACTTTTTAGAATTATTCCAAATATTCTTCTGCATATAATCTGCATTTCCACAAACATCGGAGTATTTGATTGATAAGGTTTGACTTCTTAATTGTGTAAAGAGATCAGTTAAATATACTATTTAGATATATTGTTATCTTTGAAAATATTAGGGCTCTAATGGTAATTAAAAGATATCTTAAATTCTCAATTGGTAATTAGTACAAAAATGATATAACTACAAAATTTCAAGAAGCATACAAAATTTTTCTTCTATTTGAGACTACACTGTAGCCATAATACTTTATTATTCTAGAGTATTTTAAGTGCACATATTCTACAAACCTGGATACCATCCTATGTGAGATCAAAATCAGTTGAGATTGATGCTTCAGTATAATCTGATATATAAACTTTGTTCAAGTTTCAATAAATTCTTTTATGCCAAAATGATCCAATTCAGTATCATATCAAGATTCTGTTGTCTTGTATTTTTAATATCCTTCAATCTGGAAGTTTCTCAAAATTTTTGGTTTACCTCCAAATATTCTATAAAATATTCCTCAATTTGTATTTGTCTGACATTCTTTATGCTCAGAATCAGGTTATGATATTTTGTTCAGAATATCACAGAAGTAATGTTGTATTTTTCTCATAGCATTTTATTGTATTTCTTCCATCAATCTTGATGTTAATTTTGACCACTTGATTAAGCAGGCATTTGCTGAGTTTATCATTGCAAAATTGCTTTTTCCCTATTTTATTGAGTACATATATTATAGAAAGATATTTTGAGGCTATGTAATATTTTATCTCTTTTTTAAATTTTTTAAAAATATTTTATTTATTTATTTGACAGAGAGAAACACAGCGAGAGAGGGAACACAAGCAGAGGGAGTGAGAGAGGGAGAAGCAGGCTTCCTGCCGAGCAGGGAGCCCGATGTGGGGCTCAATCCCAGGTCTCCAGGATCATGACCTGAGCCGAAGGCAGTCGCTTAACCAACTGAGCCACCCAGGAGCCCCAATATTCTCTTTTTTATAAATATTTTATTTTATTCTTTTAAAGTAATCTCTGTATCTACTGTGGGGCTCGAACTCATAACCCTGAGTTCAAGAGTCACACAGTACATGACTGGGCCAGCCAGGTACCCCTTTAATATTTTATTCCTCAGTAAATATGCAAATTAATTTCAGCATCCATTCGCAAATCTTTTCTGAATTATTACTCTGAAAATTGCCAAATGATAATTTTTAAATTTCATTCTTCCTTATTGTGTATTAGTTGGCATTTCAGTGTTTGATAGAACTTTATTTTTTCCTGTTTATATATTCTTTTATTTCTCTTTATCAGTTTAGGCACACAGATTTTAATTTAATGCAATTGGCTATAGTCTATGGCTATCATTATTTTGATACTCAAATTATCCCAGTTTTGGCCAGTGGAAGTTCCTTCAAATGGCTTCTGATCCTTTAGATATTTCCCCATTTTAGTTTGAGAATTTCCTTAACTGTGGGGAGCCCAGAGCCAGGCTGGCATCAACAGTTGAGTAAGAGCTCCTGAACTCGCCAGCCTGGGCGTTTTCCGACCGGCTAGGCTAGAGTTAATAGTTTGAGCAAAACTCCTGGTACCCGCCTATCTGGGCCTCTGCCCTTGCAAGTCGAAGGCCAGTTAATCATGTTCTGATATAGACATAAACATGTAGGAGCACTAATCACATTTACAGGCATGTGCTGTGCCTCCTTCTATCTTTAATGATAGTAGTTTGGTGGGAACAAAGAAAATCGTTGTCACGGAATCTGTTACCGGTATTTGGGAAAGAGATATGGGGAACTGTGGAGGTATGGACAGAATTCTTGCTGTAACTTTCCCACTATAGATGTTTCTGCATGATTGTGCACTGCTCAGTATATAATGACTTGTAACCCTAAATACAATCTGCATTGCTTGGATACCATCCACTTTGTCCCTCCTGTTCCCATCTCTTTTGTTCTTCGTCTCCGTTTCACCATCTCTTTACCCTCTTATTCCCGACCGTGTTGTCGCGCATGGCGCGACACTTAACTTTCGGTACAAGACACTCAAGGTTTATCTTATACTTTCTTTGTTCCAACCCTATAATCAGTCATCTCTCCAAGGAGCCCTGGAACCTTATAGAAATGAATAGTATTTGGAATTCCAAATTTGTAAATTTGGTATAGACTCTACAGTATTGCATTGGTACTTAGTCTACTTATTCTAGGCCTTCTTAGTGGAAAGAACTATATACATTTATATGTTTACATTATATCAACATTTATTTGTATACCTATGTTACATCAATAATTACTTCTATGTATTTTATATATGTCATCACCTCTTCTGTATATCTTTTTGACATGGGACCCTGATAATCTTCTCAATTCTTCCATCCTGTGTTGAAGGAGATAACTTGTTTGTACCATGAATCTCAAGATCTTTTAGGTGGAAATATGCAGTATGTAAAGGAGGAAACAAGAAGAAAAAAGAGGAAGATAGGCTAGTTTTTAATTTTCTGGTACTTTTTGTATCACAAATTGCACTATTTATATCAGCCAAATATAAAAAAAAAGTTCAAATCAATATAGGACATATTCTCATAAATCTCTACATCCCCTACTGCCACTCCAGCAAATAAACAATACAAAGTAAAGTAAATAAAATAGTACTTATACAATATAGAAAGCTGTATTTTCAATATAATTCAACCTAGATATTAACCATCCTTTTTTTTTAACAAAAAGCTTCACCCATTCATAAAATTTACTCTGAGATACAGAAAGTTTGCTTTATTGACCTCACATCCTGTACCACTGTTCTTTGTTTATATACAATTTACTTTTTTAAGAAACTAATTGTTACAAGGAAAACACTTCATATTTTCTTTAATAAGGTTGCCTAATTTTCAAATTTTCAGAAGACACATGATTCTGATATAATTTCAA
The DNA here is from genome assembly GCA_004023965.1 of Spilogale gracilis. Lineage (NCBI taxonomy): Eukaryota > Metazoa > Chordata > Mammalia > Carnivora > Mephitidae > Spilogale > Spilogale gracilis. The sequence goes on from PITA01003292.1 coordinate 20,044, forward strand.
TATAATGGGGGATTTCATTAAGCATCAAGGATTAAGAATATTTTATTAAGTAAAATTATAATAGCTGGATATTTTACATAAGTATTTTCAATATCTGAAGTATTGAAGGTTATATTATTTTTTCTCTTCATAAAAAAAATTCCCTGTAAATTTTGGGTCTTAATAAAGCAACATTTTATAAGATACTTTTATCTACCTTTACAAAATAAATAGTAGTCTACTTTCAAATTTATTTTTCTTGAATTACTAAATGCTGTCCATATAAGGGTATAGTAGTTTGGTATAGCAGCACAACATACCAGAAAGATCCATCACTATTGTTTAAAGATTTGTAGTGTACAAATGACATAAAAAAATCAAGTTATATAACCTATGTATCATTTGTGTTAATTGTGATGTCATAAATTAAATAAATGTAAAGCAGAAATAAATATTAAAAATAACATATAAATCTAAGCAAAAATTCAATTTAACAAGGACCTTTAATGCACATGCTAACAGGTATAACATTTTTAATAGCTTAAATACCTTTGGATATCTTTCTTTTCAAATAATCTCAAAAAACATTTTCATGTTTTACACCATAAAGATGACTATACTACAGTTTTAGTTTTGTTAAATATTTTAAGGTAAAAAAAATATTTTAAGGTAAATTTTCATTAATGTGTATTATATAATTTTTTAAATCCCAATCCTCTTCAGATATGAGATCTCTTACATATTTAAATACACAATTTATGTTCAATAATTATATATATTATGATTAATAATTATAATGCAGATTTAAGTATATAATCCATAAATTGCAAAACAAATGATTTTTTTCCACAGGAATAATATGCATTATTTACTTTCCTTTCAGTTAGTTTAGATTTCTATTTTTCTTTTGTTTCATTTCATTAACTACATCATACCAAACTGTAGAAAAAGAAATAAAGCTATTTTAAACAAACAAAAAAATTAGTATCTCATTTCCCAAAGAATACTGCTATTAAAACTATGATACAATTTCCATTTATAGACATAGGTATAAATGATACAGATGTTTTTATAGACACACACACACACACACACACACACACACACAACACACACACACTTCCATATATCATATATATACAATACATGAGGGCCTTTTATATAAGCTATTTTTCACACCTTTTGAATATTTTATTTTACTTTAAGAGAGGGATAATCAGACACTGGGCAGGGAGCAAGAGCTAGGTTCAATCCCAGGACTCTGGGATCATGACCTGAAACATTGGCAGAGGCTCAACTGACTGAGCCGTCGAAGCACTGCTATTTTTCTCTTAATACATTATTTAAATTTATTTATTTATTTATTTATTTATTTATTTATTTATTTATTTATTTAAAATTTATTTTATTTTTTCAGTGTTCCAAGATTCATTGCCCATGCCCAACACTCAGTGCTCCATGCAATATGTGGCCTCAGTACCCACCACCAGGCTTTCCCATTCCCCCACCCCCTCCATCCAAGTCCCTCATTTTTTTTCTGTGTCCTAAGTCTCTCATGTTTTGTTTCTCTCCCTGAATTATTCTACTTCCCATTTCCTTTCCTTCTCCTACTGTCCTCTATCTTACCCCTTATGCACCACAAGTAAGTGAAACCATGTGATACTTGACTTTTTCTACTTGGCTTATTTCACTCAGCATAATCTCTTCCAATCCAGTCCATGTTGTACAAAAGTTGGATATTCATTCTTTCTGATGGACGCATAGTACTCCATTGTGTATATGTACCACATCTTCTTTATCTATTCATTTGTTGAAGGGCACCTTGGCTCTTTCCACAGTTTGGCGATTGTGGCTATTCCTTCTATGAACATTGGGGTACATATGGCCTTTCTTTTCACTACATCTGTATCTTTGGGGTAAATACCTAGTAGTGCAATTGCAGGGTCATAGGGTAGCTCTATTTTTAATTTTTTAAGTAATCTCCACACTATTTTCCAAAGCGGCTGCACCAACTTGCATTCCCACAAATGTTCCCCTTTCTCTGCAGCCTCTCCACACTTGTTGTTTCCTGACTTGCTAATTTTGGCCATTCTGACTGGAGTAAGGTGGTATCTCAGTGCGGTTTTGACTTGAATTTCCCTGATAGCTAGTGATGCTGAACATTTTTTCATGTGTCTGTTGGCCGTTTGTATATCTTCTTTGGAGAAGTGCCTCTTCCTGTCTCTTGCCCATTTTTTGATGTGTTCATCTTCTTTTTGGGTGTTGAGTTTGAGTAGTTCTTTATAGATCTTGGATATCAGCCCTTTGTCTGTAGTGTCATTTGCAAATATCATCTCCCATTCCATGAGTTGGCTTTTTGTTTTGTTGACTGTTTCCTTTGTTGTACAGAAGCTTTTTATTTTGATGAAGTCCCAGAAGTTCATTTTCACTTTTGTCTCCTTTGCCTTTGGAGACGTGTCTTGAAAAAGTTGCTGTGGCCAATGTTAAAGATATTACTGCCTATGTTCTTCTCCAGGATTTTGATGGATTCCTGCCTCACGTTGAGATCTTTATCCATTTCAAGTTTGCCTTTGTGTGCCTTTGTGTATGAGAATGGTCTAGTTTCATTCTTCTATACGTAGCTGTCCAATTTTCCCATCACCATTTATTGGAGAGATTGTCTTTTTTTCCACTGGATATTTTTTCCTGCTTTGTCTAAGATGATTTCACCATAGATTTGTGGGTCCATATCTGGACTCTCCACTCTGTTCCATTGGTCTATTTCTCTGTTTTTGTGCCAGTACCAAGCTGTCTTGGTAATCACAGCTTTGTAATAAAGCCTGAGGTCAGGTAACGAGATGCCCCCAGCTTTGTTTTTCTTCTTCAGCAATTCCTTAGTGATTCAGGGTCTTTTTTGGTTCCATATAAATTTTAGCATTGTTTGTTCTAAAGCTTTGAAGAATGTTAGTGGAATTTTGATTGGAATGGCATTGAAAGTACAGAGTGCTCTGGGAAGTATAGACATTTTAACAATTTTTATTCTTCCGATCCATAAGCATGGAATGCTCTTCCATCTTTTTGTGTCTTTCTCAATTTCTTTCATGAGTATTCTGAAGTTCCTCGAGTACAGATCCTTAACTGCTTTGGTTAGGTTTATTCCTAAGTATCTTATGGATGTTGGTGCTATAGTAAATGGAATTGATTCTCTGATTTCCCTTTCTATATTTTCATTGTTTGTGTATAAGAATGCAACTGATTTCTGTGCATTGATTTTGCATCCCGCCATTTTACCGAATTGTTGTATGAATTATAGTAGTTTGGGGGTAGAGTCTTTTGGATTTTCCACATAGAGTATCATGTCATCTGCAAAGAGAGAGTTTGACTTCTTTGCCAAGATGAATACCTTTTATTTCTTTCTGTTGTCTGATTGCTGTTGCTAGGACTTCTAATACTATGTTGAACAGTAGTGGTGAGAGTGGGCATCCTTGTCTTGTTCCTGATCTCAGAGGGAAAGCTGTCAGTTTTTCCCCCTTGAGAATGATATTCGCTGTGGGTTTTTCGTAGATACATTTTATGAGGTTGAGAAATGTTCCCTCTATCCCTGTACTTTGAAGAGTTTTAATCAGGAACAGGTGTTGTATTTTGTCAAATGCCTTTTCTGCATCAATTGAGAGTACCATGTGGTTCTTCTCTCTTCTCTTATTGATTTGCTCTATCACATTGATTGATTTGCGAGTGTTGAAACACTCTTGCATCACTGGGATAAATCCCACCTGGTCATGGTGGATAATCTTTTTAATGTATTGTTTGATCTGTTAGCAAGGATCTTGTTGAGAATCTTGGCATCCATATTCATCAGCAATATTGGTCTGAAGTTCTCCTTTTTGATGGGGTCTTTGTCTGGTTTGGGGACTAGAGTAATGTTGGCTTCATAGAAAGAGTTTGTAAGTTTTCCTTCTGTTTATATTTTTTGAAAGAGCTTCAGGAGAATAGGTGATATTTCTTCTTTGAATGTTTGGTAGAATTCCCCAGGGAATCCATCTGGTCCTGGACTCTCTTTTGGGGGAGGTATTTGATCACTGCTTCAATCTCGTTACTAGATATAGGTCTATTCAGATTGTCAATGTCTTCTTGTTTCAGTCTTGGAAGTTTATAGGTTTCTAGAAATGTATCAATATACTCTAGGTTGTTAAACCTATTGGCATATAAGTGTTGATAGTAATTTCGGATTATTATTTCTATTTCCTTGGTGTTAGTCGTGATCTCTCCCCTTTCATTCATAATTTTATTAATTTGACTTCTCCCTTTTCTTTTGGATTAGTCTGGCCAATGGTTTATCAATCTTATTGGTTCTTTCAAAGAACCACCTTCTAGTTTTGTTGATGTGTTCTACTGTATCTCTAGTTTCTGATTCATTCATTTCTGCTCTAATCCTAATTATTTCCTGTCTTGTGTGAGGAGTTGGTTTAATTTTTTTGCTGATTTTCCATTTCTTTAAGGTGTAATGAGAGTTGGTGTATTCGGGATTTTTCAATTTTTTTGAGTGAGGCTTGGATGGCTATGTATTTCCCCCTTAGGACTGCCTTTGCTGTATCCCGTAGGTTTGGATCGATATATCTTCATTCTCATTTGTTTCCATGAAGTGTTTCAGTTTTCTTCTTTGATTTTCTGGTTGATCCATAGATTCTTGAGCAGGATCGTCTTTAGCTTCCAAGTGTTTGATTTTCTTCTGAAATTTTGTTGTGGTTGAGTTCCAGTTTTACAGCATTGTGGTTAGTGAATATGTAGGGGATAATCTCAGTCTTCTGGTATCAGTTGAGCCCTGATTTGTGATCTAGTGTGTGGTCTATTATGGAGAACATTCCATGTGCACTAGAGAAGAATGAGTATTCTGATGTTTTAGGGTGGAATGTTATGAAGATATCTATGAGATCCATCTGGTCCAATGTGTCATTCAAGGCTCTTGATTCTTTGTTGATTTTCTGTTCAGATGATCTGATAGTGGTGTGCTGATAGTGGTGTGTTAACATCTCCTACAATTAATCTGTTCATATCAATATGGCTCTTTATTTTGCTTAAGAGTTGGCTTATGTAGTTGGCTGCTCCCATGTTAGGGGCATAAATATTTACAATTGTTAGATCTTCTTGGTGTATAGATCCTTTTAGAATGATGTAGTGTCCTTCTGTGTCTCTGACTACAGTCTTTAGATTAAAATCCAATTTGTCTGATATGAAAATTGCTACCCCAGCTTTCTTTTGAGGTCCATTGGTATGAAAGATGGTCCTCCATTCCCTCACTTTCAATCTGGAAGTGCCTTTAAATTCAGAAGGTGTCTCTTGTAAGGAGTATATGGACAGGTCCTGTCATTTTATACAGTCTGCAACCCTGTGCCTTTTTATTGGAGCATTTAAGCCATTCACATTGAGACTGATTATTGATAGATACATTTTTATTGACATCATGTTACCTGTGAAGTTCATGTTTCTATAGATTACCTCTGTGAATTTCTGTTCTGTGTCACTCCTGTGTTCATTTCTCTTTTATAGAACCCCTCTTAGTATTTCTTGCAGTGCTGGCTTGGTGGTTGCATTTTTTAGATCTTGACAGTCCTGGAAGCTCTTTATTTTTCCTTCCATTCTGAAAGTCAACCTTGCTGGGTACATTATCCTTGGTTGCATATTTTTGTCAGGTAATTTCCTAAATATGTCTTGCCAGACCTTTCTGGCTTGCCAGGATTTTGTGGATAGGTCTGACATTATTCTGATGGTCCTCCTTCTATAGGTAAGGGATTGCTTCCTCCTAACTGCCTTTAAGACATATCCTTTGGTTTTATTATTCACTAATTTCACAATTATGTGTCTGGCCTGGCCTCATTGGTCTTGGGGGGTGTCTTCTCTGCCTCTAGGACATTAACATTAGTTTCATTCCCCAGATTAGGAAAATTTTCATCCATGATTTGTTCAACTATATCTTTTAGGCTTCTCTCTCTCTCAGCTCCTTCGGGGATTCCAATAATTATGATATTGGAGTGTTTCATGGTATCATTTATTTCCCTTATTCTGTTTTCATGGGATTTTAGCTGTTTGTTCCAAAACTTCTCTTGCTCCTCCTTCTTAATCCATCTGTCTCCTAAATCACTAATACGATCTTCAACTTCACTTACTCTAGCTGTTAGCATATTTAAATTAGATTGTCTCTCATTAATAGCTTTTCTAACCTTGGCTTTCACTTCTGTTTTTAGGGCTTTCATTTTGAGACTAATGTTTTTTTCCAAATTAGCCATTGCTTGGACGATAGCTGCCTGAATTCCATTCTGTCATATTGTTTATGTTCATTTCCAGTAATTCTGTGACTGGGGTTACAGTCTCAGGGTTCTTCTTCTGTTGGTTGTTCCTCTTCTGAGTCATTGTGGCAAGGAGTGGTTGAGGGGGTGTATAGCTAAATATATCAGCCACTACCCTGATTAATTGGTGCATGGGTGCATGGAAGGTTTTGGAGCAATCGGAATTTACCACCATAAAGGAAAAAGAAAGAAAAAAGAGAAGGGGAGAAAGGAAGCAAGCAAAAAAAAACAAAAACAAAAACAAAAACAAAAACAAAAACAAAAAAAAATCCCGGCCAGAGTGGCACCCAGTAGTAGGATTTATATGATACAAAACGACTGCAGGGTAAAGAAAAAGACAATCAAGAGTAAATGAAGTGATCAAAAAGCTAAGCCCAGCCCGAATGACCCCCAAGATCAGTATTTATATGATACAAAGGCAAAAACAATTACACAGAAACACTGACAGACTAGGGTGGGAAGGTGAGGTCAGACACTCTTCATGGACAAAGAAAGTATTTCAGATCTTCCCGGGTTTGTCTTGTTATTATTGTTAGAGGAGTCCACTTTCTAAAGATATAGGGAGATTAGAACTGGTTTGTATATGGGGTAGTATTGAATAGGGATGCAGGATTACCTTGAAGCTTATAACTGTATGTATATTTAAAAGAAAAAAATAAAGGAAAGAAGAGAGAAGAAAGGGAAAAAACAGAAAAAACAAACAAACAAATGAGAAGCAACAACAACAACAGAAAACAAGGTATGTGTCTGAAAAAATTTCAAGGTAAGCAATTATTATGGAGTGTTCTATCAAGTATCACGTTGTGATAAAAAGTGGGTTAAAAATTAAAAGAACAAAAACCATGAGAATGAATTTTTAAGTTTAAAGTGGAAACTTTAAAAGTAAAAATAGAAAAAAGTTAAAAAAGAAAATAAAGTGATAAACTGTATCTATTAAGTGTACAGCTTTTGGGGTAGTACCAGGAGCTTAATATATTGCCTTCACCCCCCCCCCCATGTTGGGGTTTTAGTTTGGGTGTTGTCCTCTTATACTTCTGGCTTCCCTTCTGGGGGTGGGGCCTGTCGTGCTTTTTTTCAGTCCCTTCTACCTGGATGAGTCCCCACCCCCTTCCTAGGGACTGGGCTCCATGGCAACCAGGATGTCAGGTTTTAGTTCTCTGGAGGGTTTGATCTTTTGTGGCTTTTTGCAGCACTTCAGGAAGTCAGGTTGGTGTAAGATGTCTCTTCCCAGAGAGAGTCCCTAATTAGCAAACCTCTGGACAATGGGGGGGCCCACAGCCTCTCCCTGTATCTTCTCCTTTAGCTACCTATCACAACCAGGCACAGCGCAGATGCTGGTTTGATTCATTTCTAAAGCCCCCTGTCATGGAAACCACGACAGATTTTGGGTCGTGCGACCTTGTCTCAGCCGAGGGAGTCTGTGGTGCACACCCACGCAGGAGGGACTGAGGTCCTGCAGCCCCGCAGGTCGCGCTCAAGTCTGCAAAATCGCCTTCCCTGGGGGGTCCGCGCCTGGCCCACCGGGCGGAGAGAATCGGCAGAGAAAAGCAGCGGAGGAAAGAAAAAAAAAAAAGGAAAAAAAAGCGGTGGAAAAATAGACTCCGGTCCGCCGGCTCCACTGTGCCCTCGCGCAGCACCAGAGACCACTTTCTCTCTGCAGATCTATATCCTCGTTTCCCCGGCTGCCACTCAGGCACACCGTTTTTTGTTTGCTTTCAATCAGACCGCAATCTGCTGTTGTTCCCCAAACACAGAGCTCTTTCGTGCTGGGGTATTGCTTTCCAATGGGTCGCCTCTGCGGGCTTCCTCCCCCATGCTCCTTGTCTTTGGATATCCCTCTGATAGCTCCTACTCCACTCTACCTCTTTGCTGATGCTCTTTGTTCCCATAGTGGTGATCCAGAAGTGTGAAATATTACATTTCAGGCTGATTTCATGGGTGCTCACAGTGTTCTTGTAGTGTTTTTTGTAGGAATTGAGCTCACTTCAGGGGACTCTCCAAAATGGGGTCACCCGGCTTTTCGCCATCTTCCTGTCTCCCATTATTTAAATTTAAGTCAATATATGTTCTGTCTTGTAACAGCTGCATTGTAGTCAATAGAGTGTAGAGTATTACTTTTATTTATTTTTTTTATTTTTTTGATGATTTTATGTGTTTGAAAGAGAGAGAAAAAGAGCATTAGCAGGGAGAGGGGCAGAGGGAGAAGCAGACTACTCACTGAGCTGGGAGCCCTACGCTGGGCTCCATCTGGGACTCCCAGATCATGACTTTAGCGGTTTCTTTACGTTTAAAGTGAATCTCTTGTAGGTAGCATATTGATGGTTATTATTTTTTTTAATCCATTCTGAAACCCTATGTCTTTTTATTAGAGCAGTTAGTCCATTAACATTCAAACAAATTATAGATAGAAATATAGTTAGTGTGATTTTATTACTTGTTTTGCCATTATTTGTGGAGATTTTCTCTGATCCTTTCTTCTCTTTGTCCCTTTTGGTTTTTCCTTTGCATTTGGGGTGGTCTTTAATATATCTTGCAAGGTTAGTTTAATGGTCAGAAATTTCTTTAGTTTTTGTTTGTGTGGGAAACTTTTTATCTCGCCTTCTATTATGAATGATAGCCTTGCTGGATAGACTATTCTTGACCACAGATTTCTCCCATTCAGCACTTTGAATACATCATGTCACTCTCTTCTGGCTTGCAAAGGTTCTATGGAAAAATCTGAAACTAGGCTTATGGGTCTTCCCTTGTAAGTGAAGAACTTCTTTTATCTTGCTGCTTTTAAGATTTTTTCTTTATCACTATGTTTAGAAATTTAATTACAATATATCTTGGTGTTGACCTGCTTTTGTTGATTTTGATGGGCGTTCCCTGGCTCCACTGATCTAAACGTTTGTCTCCTTCTCCAGATTAGGAATGTTTTCAGCTATTACTTCCTGATATAAATAAAATAAATAACACCCCCCCCCTTTTATCTCTCTTATCCTTCTGGGACTCCTTAATAGGAATGTTACTACATTAGGTGGAGTTACTGAGTTCCTCAAGAGTGATGCTTTATGAAGAGATCGTATAGTGTCCAGGGCCTGGAGCTTCAGTGAGCACCTCTGGTATGTGCTGTGCATGCTCTGCTGTTGTTTTGGCTGTTCCATCCTTCAGGTCAATCATCTGCAGAGGCTCTCCTTGTCTGTGGTAGGCAGTGCTTGACCCTTGGCTAGAATGTAGTGAGTTTTAACTAGGTGTGCTCTGGTCTGCTTGCTAAATGAGACTTGATACTACTTCCATTAGAACTGAAGCCCTGAAGAACTCTTTGGTCAGGAGATGCTGTATGGGCAGGGATTTCTGCTATCTTTTGAGGAAGAGGCCTGCCACTCTGTGGCCAGAGTAAGTTTGACTGAGAAGGACAGTTCCACCAGAGCACTAGGGTATGTGACTTGGTATAAATAAGTGAGGCAGACTGTGTTGGTGTTATGGTGCTTCCCATAAGGGTCTCTGTGTTTATGCTGAGGGGCAGAGGAGGGAAATGCTGCCAGCCACATCGTTTGTCCCCCAGAGACATGATGCTATCTAATAGGGAAGTACTCTGAGCAGAGTGAATAATCTCCCTTGTGTGTCACAGGCATTCCTCACATCACTACTTCCACATTGTCTGCCTCTGGGTTTTTTGCCTGTCTTCTCTCCAGGAGCAACAGAGTGACCACCAGGTTCTATCCCAAGCCAAGCTTGCTGACCTCTAAAATTCTAGGCTTTAGGGACATGGTGTGGGCAAGGGCTTGGGGCTTGTGCTGGTCTTCTGGGGGAGAAGCCCACCACTCTTGGACTGAGGCAAACCTGACTAAAAAGCGTAGAGCACAGGTTGTGGGACTTGATGTAAAGAAGTTAAGCAACCAGTGTGGGCTCCACAATGCTTCCTGCAAGTGGCTCTGTTTTTATGCTGAGAGGTGGGAGATTAAAATGGCACAGGCTATTTCTCCTGTCATTGGAAAGGCTTCTCTGTGAATGTTGGTTCTCAGTAGTGTGCTCTAAGAAGATCAAATAATCACTCTTTTCCCCCTCCCATATGGCCCAGGTGATCTTCAAATCACTGTTTCCATAGCCATCTGCCCCTGAGTTTATCTGTCTTCTATCCCTTGATGGCTGCAAGAACTCACATAAATTAACCCCTCTCACTTTCCCAGCCAATAGCTTTGTGGAAATATTCTACCTTCATGTTCCTCTGTGTGCTCTACTCTCTCACCCTTCTCCATGATCACAGTTCCCTCCCCTCCACAGCATCCATATGATCAGTCTCTTCCCTAAACCACATGTCCATACTTCTTACCTTCTTTGATGTGGCCTCTTTTCTCATTAGTTGTGGAGTTTGTTCTGTCAATCTTCAGGTTGATTTCTGGGTATTTAGGATGATTTGATAGTTATCTAGTTGTTGATGAGCCTAGGTTCCTCCTATTCCACCACCATCTTTTCTGTCCATCTCCTGGTCTATTTTAACAATTTTGAGTTGTAGGTGCAAATTATTTTTTTTTCTTGCTTCATGTTTAGTCTTTTGTAAATGTGATGGGGCTTCAATTAATTTCCATTATTTTGCTAGTCATAAGTTCTTCTAATTTTACTGGTGACTTACTTTGGGTTTAAAATATCTTCTTCAAACCATGAAACAGTGAGTTTGAAATTTTTGTTTGTCACTTTATTGAGGTGAAGACACTTTACTGAGTATTTTAAGTATTTTAGCAAAAGTGTGTAGTAAGATATTTCATAACGTTGCATTTCTAGAATTATTCTTATTTTGCTGTTATATATGTGTGATAACCTGGCTAGGTATGAATTTCTTGTTAACCATGAGGGTTGATTTTATATGTCAATTAGACTGGACCAGGAAGGTACCCAGACATTTGGTCATACATTATTCAGAGTATGTTTGTAAGAATCTTTATGGATAAGATTAACATTTGAATCAGTAAACTGAGTAAAGTAGATTGTCCTCTCTTATGTAGGTAAGTCTCATACAATCTGTTGAATGCTGTATAGAAAAAAGGGCTGACCTTCCCTTGAATGAGAGGATATTCCTACTGCCTACATGCTTTGAACAAGGATGCTCATCTTTTCTGGTCTTTGAACTTGAACTGAAACATCAGCTCTTCCTGGATGTTCAGCCAAAAGGGTTTCACTGACATTAGAATTTACATTATTGGCTTTTCTGGTTCTCAGGCCTTTGGGCTCAGTGTGGAAAAATATCTACACTATCCTAGGCCTTCAGGTCTTCAGACTTCTCAGCCTTCATAATCACATGAGTTAATTCCTCATAAAAGTATCCAACTACCTATCTATCTATATCCAATATGTGCATATTATATATATATATATATAATGTATATATAGCATATATAATACATGTAATATATAACATTGTAACAGTTATAATTACATATATGTATATTATGGATAACATTATAACACAATTATAATTATGCCACAATATTGTTAAATAACATCCATGCTTATATTGCATATATTTTATATATATACATCTAATACATACACAAGAAACTTAGAAGTTTTCAAAGTATTCTAACCCATGTACAATTACCCATGATCAATATTTGCTAGTTTTTCTTGATGCTAACCTTAAAATTGAACTCAACACTTAGAGAGATAATGAATATATGTATATACATTAATATTAATGTATGTCTGTGTGTGTTTCTGTTTATCCAGAGAACCTTAAAAAGTGGTCAGCTATCTCAATATACTTCTGAGATATATTCTCTAGGAGAAAAATCAGAATCCAATCTGATTTATTTTAACCCACAGAAATAATATAGATAATTTGAATTTTCATTAAGAATATTTTTAACCTTGTTTAATGATATAAAGAAGCACATATTTTTGTAGCAAAATGATTAGTCCACCTTTATCCTCATCAGATATAGAGAGAAGCATCATGCATAATTTGTATTTAAAGAAGTCTGTTCTGAGATTAGAACAAGATAGCCTTGAATCTACCTGTTAGAATTAAAAGCACTTGGAATATAATAATGTTTAGAAAAAAATAGAAGCAATATTAAAGGCTGGTTTGGGAAAGTGTATGGATAAGAAAGAGGTCTGGTGAACAATGGCAGAAAGAGTAATTTTTAGAGTAATATAAATATATAAATGAAATTTTCATTAAATTTCTTATTATATAGCATAAACACTCCTTGTATCCATGAAAAATTTTCAAAATACCTACATTTATTACTAGTATTTTGTGGAGTTGATTATATCTTTATCTATAAGTACTAGTTCAGTTTTAAGATTAGTATCAAGAAAAACTGAGAATATCCATAATGGGTAATCATACATCAGTTAGAATAGTTTGAAGACTTCTAAGTTTCCTGTTAATTTATTTTTAATATGGATGTCCAAATAGCTCAGGATTTTTTTCTATTCTCTTATCGTTGGCTAAATAACAGCTCTAAAATCCTAATCCTGGGTCTTGTGAATCACATTATATGACAAAAGGGATCTGAAAGATTTAACTAAGTTAAGGATCTTGAGATGGAAATATTAAACTTGTTTACCTTGGCAAAACATAAATGTAATCACAGAGGTCCTCATAAGAGATACAGAAGGCTGGACAACAGAAAGAAGGCAATGTGAAGACAGAAGTAGGCATTTGAGTGATGCAGCCACAAGCCAAGGAATGCCAGATTCTACCAGGACTTGAAAGAGTGAAAGGACAGATTGTCCCATGGAGCTTCGTGAAGGAACCAGCCTTTCCGGTACTTTGATTTTAATCCTGTAAGACCCATTTTGGACTTATGGTCATCAGAATAATAAAATTAATTACCAGAAATGGAAAAAATTAGAAGGATATCATTCTAGGAAGAAGAAAAGCAAATATACAGAGCACAAACTGGAAATGAACCCAGCATATTGGAGGAACAATAAAAACACAGATATGGCTGACATATACTGTATGAGTGGGACAACGTAGCAGAATAAAGCATGAGTGTTAGGTAGGGACCAGCTTGAGCACACCCTTGTCAATTAAGATTTTGAAATTTAGATACTTTTATTCAGCAGATAGAAAGCTACTGGAAATTGTGAAAGAAAGAGAAGACAAAACAAGACAAGACAAGACAGGACAATGCAGGATAAGATAGGACAAAGTGGGAAGATATAAAAATAGACAGGACAATTCAAGACAAGACAAAGAGAAGAGAAAAAGAAGTAACAGTCTAGTAGACACCTTAATAGTATAAACTACTGAATTTGGAAGCACACAGAGAAAAGGGATAGCAAATACAAAGGCATTTTTTTGTGGTCCAAGAAAACTTTTTAAAGTTTTAGTCCTGCATCATTTTTGAAGTTTTAGTCCTGCATGTCTCTTGCTGTACTGCCTGCATTGAAAATGAAACTTCAGCTTCCTTATGTAAAAAATAAAATAAGACAAAAAGATTAACATCTGTCTTGTCCATTTCATTCTTACTCTAAAATTAAATTGAGAATAACTGTATGTAAGGTGTATATAAAATTGTATATAAAAATGCAATTCTGAGAGTTAAGTGACATATAAATAGGCAAAGAGCAATGCTGAATAGCATGGAGTCTGTAGAAAGATTAAATTGATTCCTAACTTTAAGACTGCCTTGGAGTGCCTGGGTGGCTCAGTTGGTTAAGCGACTGTCTTTGGCTCAAGTCATGATCCTAGAGTTCTGGAATCGAGTCCCAATATCAGGCTCTATGCTCAGCAGGGAGTCTGCATCTCCAACGCTGACCCTCTCCTGTCTTGTGCTCTCTCTCTCATTCTCTCACTCTCAAATAAATAAATAAATCTTAAAAAAAAATACTGCCTCTCACCTCCTGTATATTCTGAGGAATTTAATAAATTCTGAGTTTCAGATGTTTTCTATAAAATGGTACTAATGACAATTTTTTGAGTTATTAAAAACTATCATGTGATAATGTACACAAACACATAGCACACAGCCTCACACAGATTTTTTTTTAGTTTATGTTAACTAAACTAACTAATTAGTTCAACTAGTTTAGTTAAACTAAATCATGTGGGTTTTTTTTAGTGATAGTGGGTTTAGTTGTGGTAGTGATAATGTGGTAGTAATAGAAGTGATAGTACTAGTAGTAGCAGAATTAACATAAAACAAGCTGTACTATCATGCCTTTGATTATAAAATGCTGCAGGACAGTCTGCATGCAAGTATGTACTATTTGTCTCACAATCTCTTAAAAATACCTTAAATAACATTTTCCACATTAAGAGTTTTACAATCATTGCAGCATAAGTTTGTCTGATTTCGACCAGTCCAATAGATTTTAACCCCCCAAATAAAAAAATAATAATAATAATTGAGAGGGGTTTTAAACTTACTTTCCATTTGTAGGCTTGCATACATTGAAGTAGCTTGGGGTAAACGAGAGCTTCAAATTGGCAGTCAGAGTAACATGATTAATACCAACACCTCAATTCCCTCATCTATAAAATGGCAATAATACTATCTATGTTATGTGGGATTAAATGTGGTATAATTTAAAATTCTTTGAACATGGGGCACCTGGGTGGCTCAGTGGTTTAAAGTCTCTGCCTTCAGCTCAGGTCATGATCTCAGGGTCCTGAGATGGAGCCCCACATTGGGCTCTCTGCTCAGGAGGGAGCTTGCTTCCGCCTCCCTCTCTGCTTGCCTCTTTGCCTACCTGTGATCTATCTCTCTGTCAAATAAATTAATAAAATCTTTTAAAAAATAAAGTCCTTTGAACATTGCTTGGCATATACTCAATAATTATTTCTATTATGTCTTATTTGAAAACCTCACTTCTAACTGCTACTTTTATTGGAACTGTTAAAGTTATTTTTAAATCAAAATGATTATATGTTCTCCATCCATTCTTCCTAAAGAGGGAACTGTGTAGTGAACATTAGTTTTAGGTCATCCTTCCAGATGTCTTATACCTTTGGTACCCGAAACAATCTCCAAAATACGTACATTTTATCTCAGATATCTGAAATCATACAAGATGCTTTATTTCTTGGAGTTTGGATTAATGTAATATAAGCTTTTAGATTTATCTCAGTTAAATTAGTAGTCACTTTTTGCTGGGAAAATAGCTTCATGGTTTTCTTTTTTTCTTGAACCTCTGAAGAAACTGATTAGGCAGATAATAACAAAAATGACCAACTAGTCAAAACCATTTTAAAATGTAACTTGTTTTCTCATTTACATGTATATTTTTCACATTTGGTTTTTCTTCCTCCTCTAGTTTTTCATACCCTCTCCCATTTGGTTACTTTTTAATTTTTTTTTTTTTTTTGCATTCTTTAAGAGGACATTCTTAGGTACTATTTGGCCAAAAGAATGACTACAACTCATACAAATTCCTATAATTATGTTGCTGTTGCTGTTTATTTATTTTTCCTCCTGTGATATATAGTGCTTGTCTTGTAAAGAACCCATACTCTCCAAGTCCTTTTGTTACTCCTACCTGTTTCTTTTTTTTTTCCTGTTTTCTTATTAAGACCACCAGAAAAACTGGTCAATCAAACAAAGCTGGCTTTGTTAAAATTTCTAAGCAGAGTACAATCTTTCCAGAATCTCAGAAATATCTCAAAGGGGAAGTCAGCCAGAATTAATGATATTTAGTAAAATAGATAATTTGCTAGAAAAGGTTGTGAATTCATCCTTAGAACATGAATCTATGTAATGTTAGAGTTAAATCAGTCTATGCTCTTATCCTGGAAAATATGACCGTAACAGGCTGCTGTTAAATTTTTTTGAACTCAAGTTATGTTGCATTGTTTGTTCAGTTTATCTGTTTTGTGAGTATTGGTACATTTGCTTTCCAAATTTTTGCTTTTCTTCTATTTCTCACTCCTTCCCCCAAACCCCTTCTTCTTCCTACCCTGTGAGAGAGAAAAATATTACTAATTAAAAGTTGAGGAAATATAATCAAAGCCATGTCTTTGCTAGTAAGCAATGGAAATAAATCTGAAACGTGATTCAAATCCAATACTCTTTTGCTTATTGCTTATAACATCCCTAAATATGTTAGAAAACACCTTTTTTAAATGATCTATCATTTAGGTATGTATGCTTTTATCAAAAGAAATGATGAAAATTAAGACCAAATTAAATGATTGACAATGTATTATACTGGGATATATATATGGAAAATATTTATGGAAATTCCATATATATATGGAAAAATCATGATCTAGGATTATTTTATTATATCTCCTGACCAAGACATAATTTCTTCATGACTGATTTTTCATTAAGTATACTTAATGGTATATACTTTCAGTAAAAGCTCTAAACAGTTCCCTCACTGGTGTAGTTGTTACTTTATTTCAAATCATATAAGTTGTGAAAAGAAAGGAAATCTGTGTTACAGCTTTCAGATGGCATTACAGGACTTTCCTTTAGAGAAATAGATATCATTTATTTGAGAAATATTATTCATGAAGTTAAAGTACAGGAAGGAATGAAGGAGAATTGGATTAGAGATGAGCAGATAAGTTTTCCCCACTCCCTTGATGTTCCTGGAAGCAACATGAGTAAGTGCACAAAGTATTTGCTCAAAATATACAATACTCCTGGGTTTGAAATAGTGTCCTATTATGCACCAACATAAAAAACAACAACAAACTTTAATATTAAAAACAAAAGAACCTTTTTTTTCTGTCAAAAGCATTAAAGGTTTGTGCTTTTTTTATTAGCCAAGTCTGTGACTTTGCTCCATGAGAGATCTGTAAAATAAATAACTTATACACTACAAAATAGAGTAATTTGATGAATATAAATGAGGGAAGATAATTTATTCAGTTATTTTGCATTTAATATTTTAGAGTCTCTCTTCCAATAAGTTAACTGTAACTTTGCATTTATTTGTTTGAGGGAATGTTGTGGTGCTAGAATCAGAAGCTGGTTCAAGTCAATGATTCTTCCTATGATTTGTAAAAAAAACTAAAAATGACTAAACTAAATATGCTAGAAACTTCAAAGAGGAAAAGCAAAACTAGGAGTGATTTTTAGAAGATTAAGAATGAAGAGACAAAGATTCTCCAAACTTGAAAGAGAACCTTGAAGAGTGGGAACCCTAAGCATTTAGTATGGACTCTTTGGAGAGTTGTAAAGGCCTAAGAGCAGCTATGTGAGTGGTGCCTCAGCAGGGTGGGCCCGAAGCACTCAAGTGCCTGGTCTTGCCAATGTTTGGTATGAGCAGCTGAGAACCACTGAATCTCCAGGCATTCTCAGATTAACTAGGGTAGCCAATCAGTACTCTGACAGTGTGTGACAATCTGGGACTTCCAAATAACTCTGGGGGAAACCTAATAATGGAGTGAATTTTTTACTAGTCCTCAAAGATGCAGAAAAATCACACTCAAAGTTGAGTTAGTTGTAATATCTCCCTGAAACTGATAAATAATGAATATTTATAGGAGACATGATGTTGTTACTTTCTGGGACAAATGAACTCAGATACACATAGAGAACTACAGATCTACAGGAACCTTAGAAGAAATATTTAAATTTCATAAGGCATGAATAAAGATTCTAATATCATATCTTATGCTATGGAACATTATTTCAGTTCCACTGAAGTAAAATGCATCCTATTCTTTCTAAGCACACACACAAATGGCCTTTTGCAGTCCCTAGTGTAAGGCCACTTCTGAGTAGGAACTATAAAATACCGTGGAAACATCAAAACCATTTCAATGGATTTAGGAAAAAGGTTAAATTTATTGGCCACCCCAGACCTAAAATTAAATCTGGTGTTTGCATTTCAATGGAGACATAAAACTCACTGAGAATGAGAGAAGTACACTGGTAATTTTAAATACATTACAAATCCACAAACCCTTAATTTCTCTCTCCGTTACTCTTCCATAATTTCTAATTAAATCCCAAAGTGACATCCTATGTAAATATAGGTCTTGTTTGTTTTTTTTTTAATTCTGAATAAAAAGCAGTATTATTTATTTTCACAAATAAGAAATCTTAAATTATACAAGTTTGACAATATATATTCATAGAGGGTGGGAATTCTACAAAATTTTCAAGTCATTTCATTCAATACACATTTATTGAATATATAGTAAATACACTCTGGGGGATATAAAAATAAATCAGCTTGAATCCCCTACTTAAAAAACAGAAAAAAAAAAAAACACAACAAAAGAGATCACTTCCCATTAAAAGAAACCATAAAGAAAATGTCGTAAAAGTAATAGAAACATATTGCTGTCTTATAATTATCTGTTCTTTCCCTTGTGAGTTACTATTCCTTATTGGAAATCTATGTTGGAAAATTTCTTCAAAGAACAGAAGAATGGCAGCTCCTTTAAGCTTGGACTACAATCAGTACTGAAGAAAATCTCTGGGTAACTCCTTAAGCCAGGAGTACGAAAATACAGGTTGTGCATACTGCAAGATACTAAGTCACTCTGTTACCTATTGGTTAGTATCATACAGGAAAAAATAGAAAAAGAGATTCTTGCTACATTTTTACCTTTCTCTGGATCTCTAGAGGGATAGTAGGTATAAAATAAACACTATATCATATATGTTGTTCATTCACAATCTTTATGTACGTATAAGTTCTTAATACCTATTTTTATTAATCCTGAATGCCCATATGAGGTTCTCACCAGAGCTGATTATTATTTACTTTACAACAAATACCAAATATGTGGTTCCATAATTTCTTATCCCTAGGGTGATACAGAGAGAATACATGGAGTCTGTAGGCAAGGAACGCTGAAAAAAAGAATCTAAATCTGGGAATTTGTATACACGTTATTCCTTCTCTTCTTGAAAGGAGGAGAAAAATACCTCTGCTCCTTAGATAAAATATCAGGTGCTCGCTCTAACCATTTAGAATGTAAATAAATTTCTCTAGGAGATAGATAAGTCCAGTGTCCCCTGTTCTACAACCCAGGGAAGAGGTCTCCAGTTTCATACTCTCATCTCTTCACCAATGTTAACACATATGTTTAGAGTTAGTACATTTCTCTGGAGTTTCTCGTTAGCTATTCACAGAATTTTAAATTAATGTCTAAGGCTTACTCTTTTAGTCCAGGTCTTAAGTTTCAGTAATATTTGTTCAGAAACACATAAATGATTTCTCTACAGAAATCAGGAAAACCAATATAGTGTTTGATCCTAGGACCCTGGGATCATGACCTGCTGAGGGCAGAAACTTAACCAACTGAACCACCCAAGCACCCCTAGAAAACCTATGTATTGAAGAAAATCAAGCTTATGTGCCTGGCAGAAGATATAATTTCACTCATATGTGGAATTTAAGAAACAAAATTGATGAGCATGGGGAAAAGGAAGGAAAAACAAAATAGGATAAAAACAGAGAAGAAGACCAAACATAAAAGATTCTTAATTATAGAGAACAGACTGAGGGTTGCGGGAGGGGAGGTGGGTGAGGGTATGGGGTAAGGGAGTGATGGGCAATAAGGAGGGCATTGATGTAATGAACATTGGATGTTACATGCAACTGATGAAACACTAAATTCTACCCCAAATTAATAATACATTACAAGTTAACTTGAATTTAAACAAAAATAACAAAAATCTGTAGGGCTACTTAAGTACCAAAAAAAAAAAAAAAAAAAAAAAAAAAAAAAAAAAAAAAAAAAAAAAAAAAAAAAAAAAAAAAAAAAAAAAAAAAAAAAAAAAAAAAAAAAAAAAAAAAAAAAAAAAAAAAAAAAAAAAAAAAAAAGAAAAGAAAGAGAAAAAAGAAAGAAAGAAAAGGAAAGAAAGAAGAAAAGAAAAGAAAAAACGAAAAAACCCATGAAGTAGTATAAAAGAATATGATGGCACTAAGCATTTAAAATTAAAGTACTGGTTTAAAGGTCATTTAATAAAAATACATTATCTAGCCACTAGTTCTGTTTTGAGGATGCAGGTAATGACCATTCTCTAATTCCAGAAAATGATAGACATTTTCTACCTCTAAAGATTTTGGAACAAAAGAACAGCACTCTCCTTAGGTTCTAGTGTAAGGAATAGTATGCAGTCAACATTTGCATGCTAAACAATGATAAACCCAAGACTTTCGCAAACTTGCCTCCAGACCTCACTATCTCTGCCCAGAAAAGAGAATTCAATCTTTCCTATTAAAGATTTACATTTAGTAGGGGTGCCTCGGTGGCTCAGTCATTAAGCGTCTGGGTGGCTCAGTTGGTTAAGCGACTGCCTTCGGCTGAGGTCATGATCCTGAAGTCCGGGGATCCAGCCCCGCATAGGGCTCCCTGCTCGACTGGAAGCCTGCTTCTCCCTCTCTCACTCCCTCTGCTTGTGCTTCCTCTGTCAAATAAACAAATAATCTAAAATTTAAAAAAAAAATCTAAAACAACAACAAAAAGATTTACATTTATTAAATGTAAATAGCCTCAAGAAAACAAAAGTACAACTATCGACAATTGAAAATTCTCCAAGTAAAATTCTTCTACAACTCAATAAATGTTGTTTATTCCAGGTGCTTGGGTGGCTCAGTTGATTAAGCAACTGTCTTCAGCTCAGGTCATCATCCCAGAGTTCTCAGATTGAGTCCCACATGGGCTCCCAGCCCTGGGGGAGTCTGCTTCTCCCTCTGACCTTCTCCCCTCTCATACTCTTTCACTCCCTCTCTCTAATAAATAAAATCTTTAAAAACAATCTTGCTTATTTCACAATTATTTTAGTTTAGTTTTTTTGTTTTGTTTTGTTTTGTTTTTAACAGAGACACAGCTAGAGAGGAGTCAGAAACAGCGGGAGTGAGAGAGGGAGAAGCAGGCCCCCTGCCAAGCAGGGAGCCCAATGCAGGACTGGATCCCAGAACTCCATAATCATGACCTGAGTGGAAGACAGATGCTCAATGAGTGAGCCACCCAGGCACCCCAATTTTTTTTTAGTTTTACACTCTTCAATATTATTGGACAAGGTGTGCCAGTATATTAGGATGTCTTTTGAAAGGAGAGGAAAAAAAAGGACAGATACAGAGATACACAGAGAAAGAGAGGGAGAGAGGGAAGAGAGAGGGATAGTGGGAAGGAGAAAAAAGGAAAGGAAATTAGTAAAATCAACTGAGAAGAAACTAAGAGAGCATATAAAAAAGTATTTTTTTAAAACCAATATACTTTTCAAACTTTATTTGACAAACACATGTTGCTTATTCTGTGGCAAACATTGTTCTAAATATTAAAAATATTAATTCAGTTAAGAAATGAGAAGACTGTATAAATGAAACAGGAAGTGTATACTACAAAAAGAGCATTCATCTTATACTAATGAGATCATGAAACATAAGGTTATTGTATTAATCAAGAAGATCCAAATTTTAACTAACAGGAATTCTAGAAAGAGAGAGCAAGAAAAATGATAGGAAAAAAATAATAAATGAATGTAACAGCTGAGTTACTCCAAACTAAAGGAAATAGATCTTAAAATTACTACAGCCCAAAGAATAACCAGTTCAAAGAATAACAAATTCATACACTGTAGAACAAAAGTATAAAACTAAGAAACATGAAAATAAAGAAAAGATTTAAAATGCTACAAGAGAAGGGGAAAGTAACTAGCAGAAAAAGTCAGACATTCCCAGTCATGTCAGTGTGGAGATTATTCTTTCATACACAATTTCTGCTTTGACCATAGTTCAACAATAAATAAAACATAAAAAAAGGGGATTTTAAAAAGTGAGACCAGCTTGAAGAAGATATATAGCTCCACAGATGGAAAAAAAATAGAAAAACTTTGGAGGTTAGTAACAAGACTACACCTGCAAATTTAGGGTTTCTGAATCCAGGATCAGGCAGTGACAGCTGAAAGTTTGATTCTACAGGATCAGAAGGGCTAAAAGTGGTCCATTTGATTCAGTAGACTACAAATGAAAACAACAGTTATTAGAGCTTGTGGGAATTAGAAAATGGAATCCTTGATTAAAGTTGGAGCCTGTTATAAAGGTTTTCTATGGAAAAGCAGTTGAAAAAAAATTACTACTGTCAAATATTACGTGGAAATGGATATTATAATCTCCTGAGGATGGAGGTTATTGGGAAGATGCACAATCTCATGATCACAGAGACTGAATCTTAAGTATCTTCATGGGACAAGAAATCCAAAAGTGCTGAGAAAGTCAAGCTTCTGGACTGAGAACCTGAGTGAACAGAGAAAGGCAATCATTAATCACTGAATGAAAACAACAGTTATTAGAGCTTGTGGGA
This sequence comes from Spilogale gracilis, assembly GCA_004023965.1. Classification (NCBI taxonomy): domain Eukaryota; kingdom Metazoa; phylum Chordata; class Mammalia; order Carnivora; family Mephitidae; genus Spilogale; species Spilogale gracilis. The sequence continues at coordinate 42,556 of PITA01003292.1, forward strand.
ATTAGAAAATGTCCAGATATAGAATAAACAGCATACAATAAAATTATGTAAAATATTGATTAAAAAGCTATACATCTGTGCAAGATTGTGTTTGTGTATATATATATGATGATATGAGTATGAGGCAAATATGAAAGGATAAATATTAGGTTGTCACTGGATTATCAGGGTATATAGTACAAAACAAATAAAATAGTAAAATAAAGTAAAATATGACAAAGCTGCCTTAAAAGGATCATGAATACCTACAATATGATCATATTCATCCATTTATATAAAATTATAGTCATATATAGTCATTTATATTTATCCTTGAAGTAAAGAAAGACTAATCGTAGTAAAATCTAGACACATTCCAGTGAAAAATTAACTTAAACATTATATGGGATAATAACAATAACAAAAACTTTAAAAAGAAGAAAATCCATGAAATGAAATGAAAGCATATTTATATGATATGAAGCAGATTGTGACAATGTAATAAGCATTATTAAAAGAAGAATACTTAAACATGTTCTGGTATTTAATAAAATGTGAATGTTAGGCAAAATACATAAAAATAAATCTACACATAGAATCCTAGTGAAATGCAAAACACAGTGTATTAGTTTCATATTGTTAACTGTAACAAATTATCATAAGTTTGATAACTTAAAATAACTCAAATTAATTAGTTTACAGTTCTGGTGGTCAGAATTCTGAAATGTCCCTGGGCTAAAACGAAGATATTGACAAGAGTTATGCTTTTTCTGAAGGCTCCAAGAGAAAATCAGTTTCCTTTATTTTCCAGCTTGTAGAGGCTACCAGACTGCTTGGCCGATGGTCCTTTCTCCTTCTTTAAAGTCAGCAGTCATATTACTCTTTTTTTTTTTTTTAAAGATTTTATTTATTTATTTGACAGAGAGAGATCACAAGTAGACAGAGACGTAGGCAGAGAAAGGGGACCTGCTGAGCAGAGAGCTGGATGCGGGCCTCCATCCCAGGACCCTGAGATCATGACCTGAGCTGAAGGCAGAGGCTTTAACCCACTGAGCCACCCAGGCACCCAGCAGTCATATTACTCTTGTCACATTTCCTTTTCTGATTTTGACTCTTCTGCCTCCCTCTTTCATTTACAAGTACTTTTGTGATTATGTTATGCCCACCAAGATAATTCAGGACAATCTCCCTATCTCATCATGATCCTTAATATACTTATAACTGCAAAGGCCCTTTTCCTTAAAGGATAATGTATTCACAGGTTCCAGGGACTAAAATGTGGGCATTTGGAGGGGCTGGGTAGTACAGGAGCATTATTCTGCTCACTACACACGGTCAAACACTTTTTGTAGTGATCAGAGAAATATGACAGTTTGTTTCGAAAGGAAAAAAAAATACACACACACACATATTTAGCAGGTGATTCCTTTCTCATTCATTTTATTCTTTCATAACATAATTAACTAAGTATCTATTTAACATGATGACTATAAAAAATATTATTAGGTCAGACCATGGGAACCATATCAGAATACATTATTAGTAAGGACTTAGGCCAAAACAGTAAATGTACCTGTCACCAACTATTCTAGAATATTTTTACCTCTAGAAATGTAATGTATTTGGGACTGATATGTTTGCCGATAGAAATGTAATGTGTTTGGGACTGAGAGAGAGAGAGAAATTTCCGTACAATAATTTCTAAATGGAATGTCTTTGGAAAATGTGACTTGAGGCACGGTAAAGAAAGGTCTGAAAAGGAGAATAATGAGGTCTGAGGAAAAGTTGTTCATTGGTTAGTAGTTCTGGAGATGTGGTCTCCAGGGCAGAGAAGGGCCAGAAAACTATGGGGGAAGTAACTCAAAGTAGGAGTGCAAAATGAATGAAAAATTTACCAACCAATTATGCAATTACTCTCTTTATCTTCAAAAATTACTTAGATAAAGGACCTCTGGTGAAGAATATATTCCTGAATATTAGAGATAGGGATCATAACCATTTCTGAAATATTTCAAAATGTGTGGCTTGGAATAATATTTGGAGATACATTCATAGTCTGAAACTTTTAAAACAGTACCCTATCACCCAGGATTTCTGTCCTCAGGATGTTTATAATGGGAAGTCCATGGATACACATGTTCAAGAATGTGTACTGCAATAGGTATAGGTAAGGAAACATTGGAAACAACCTAAATATAGATAAGAAAAGAAGAGATAAATACATTTTGGTATATTTTACCAAGAAAAATGAACAGTTATTAAAATGAATAAAGAATATGCAAATACATATGTATGAATACATTTTAAAATACATTGAATAAAATATTAACAAATTACACATACACATATAATCATGCAATTATAGAAAATATTTTCATTTTTTTAACTTTTAAAAAAATTTTTGTAAAGATTTTATTTATTTATTTGACAGAGAGAAACACAGCGAGAGAGGGAACACAAGCAGGAGGAGTGAGAGAGGAAGAAGCAGACTTCCTGCTGAGCAGGGAGCCGGATGCGGAGCTGGATCCTGGGACTCTGGGATCATGACCTGAGCTGAAGGCAGACACTCAGTGACTGAGCCACCCAGGTGCCCCTAGAAAATGTTTTTAGAAACTCAAAAAGCACTACATATTATTTTAAGGTCTATACCTATTTGTCAAAATATAGCAAGAGTATAAAAATCTGTATGGAATTAGTTTCCAAGTTCACAATAATGGTATATATATGGAGGGAGAAAGAAATCTGTTTTTGTTTTTGTTTTTGTTTTTAAGATTTTATTTATTTGACAGAGAGAAACACAGCCAGAGAGGGAACACAAGCAGGGGGAGTGAGAGACGGAGAAGCAGGCTTCCTGCGGAGCAGGGAGCCGGATGTGGGACTTGATCCTGGGTCTTGAGGTTCATGACCTGAGCTGAAGGCAGTCGCTTAACCAACTGAGCCACCCAGGCACCCCAGAAATCTGTTTTTGTTGTTGTTGTTGTTGTTGTTGTTGTTGTTGTTTAAAGATTTTATTTCTTTGACAGAGAGAAACACAGCCAGAGAGGGAACACAAGCATGGGGAGTGAGAGACGGAGAAGCAGGCTTCCTGCGGAGCAGGGAGCCCGATGTGGGACTCGATCCCGGATGTTCGGGATCATGATCCGGGATCATGACCTGAGCTGAAGGCAGTCGCTCAACCAACTGTGCCACCCAGGCGCCCCTGGGTTTTTAATTATATCAGTTATACTTAGTTATCATTTTTAAGAATATAAAGTAAAATGTACCTTAAAAAGTACACAAATTCTAAGTAGCTAACTCAATAAATTTACATAAAGAGAACACAACTATGTTATTATCACCCAGTTCTGGATATAGAATATCAGTAATCAGAAGCTATCCCATCTGTCCCATCTTAACAGCTATCTCAATAGCAATATAAGAACATAGAAGACAATGGAACATTGTCTTCAAAATTCAAGATCATTTCAACCATTCTCTTTACTCACCACAGGCTTGTTTTGCCTGTCTTTGAATTTTATCTCAATGGCATCATAAAGTATGTGCTCTATTGTGTCTGATTTCTTTCACTGAAGTTTATATTTAGAAGATTTATGCTTACTGTGTTTGATAGCAGTATTTAGTTATTGTTCATTGCTTTAAAAGATTTTAATCTGCTGCATATTAATATTTATACATTGATTAAATTAGTGTACTGTCAATGGATATCTATGTTGATTCCAGTCTGTAGCCGTTATAAAGAGCATTCCTAGAAATATCATGGTCGTATCTTTTGGTGAATATATACTCACATTTCCTTTGATATGTATATTTATCTATATATACATATATAGATATATATATGGCAGTGAATTTCCTCATAATAGGATATATCTGCATTGAGATTTTGTACATACTACAATACAATCTAAATCATTGTCACAATTTATGACTCCACAGCAGACAATGAAAGTTCCAGTTCTACTTCTCTCTAACACTTAGTATTATCAATTTTTCAAATTTTAGTTATCTGGGAAGGTGTCTCAAAAAATTAAAAATAGAAATACTATATCCAACAATTCCACTATGGGGTATTTGCACAAAGAAAACAAAAACACTAATTTAAAAAGATAATGGTATCTCATTGTAGCTTTAATTTGTATTTCCCTAATAAGCAAAGAAACTGAACACTTTAATGAGCTTATTGACTACTGTGAAGAGTCTGCTCATCAACCATTATTCTGTATTATTATATTTTATTTTCAAAATAAATCTACCATTTAAACAGAAAATTCTGATTCACTAACATTAAGTGGGATAAAATAGAACACTGCTTGGTATTATTTATACTTTTAACCATGCTTGAAATCGTACTTTGTAAAAAGAAAAAAAAAATCACACATAGAAATCAGAAATTAAAATGGAATCTGGCAGGATTTCTACTTCCAGAAAAGATTGAATAGTAGGGACTGGATTTAATCTCCTGCATGAAAAAGAAAAGAAAAAAGAAAAGAAGAGAAGGGAAGGGAAAGGGGAAAGAAAGAAAAAAAGAAAAGAAATAAAAGAAAAGAAAAGAAAAGAAATAAGAGAAAAGAAAGGAAAGAAAAGAAAAGAAAAGAAAAGAAAAGAAAAGAAAAAAGAAAAGTAAAGAAGGGAAGGGAAGGGAAAAGAAAATATGTGGACATCACAAGTTGCATATTGCAAGGCAGAAACAGCAAGGACCAAGTGAATACTCTCCTATGGACTGGTTGAGTCACTTTACGCAGTGCTTGCTCTTGGGTGGCCTCTATACTCTAAGTCCTTGTATATGTTTCCTTTCCTGACCTTTCAGTCATAAGGTAGTAAAAGTGTCCTTCTATTGTTAGCCCCCTACTAGTACACCTCCATTGTTTAATTTTTTCTGTAACTTATCCTGACCCTTTTAAAAAATATGTTTATTAAACTTTCCTCAATTACACTGAATATTCTATTCATTTCCTGCAGGGAACATAGGTATAGACTCTAGGACATAAAAGATACAAAACACACATTTTTTTGGTTGATATAAACTTTTACAATTATATAAGTTTGATTTTTCTGATTAAAATAAGCATTGTGTTTGAAATTGTGTTTTCTCTAGAAAGAGAAAAAATACATAGCCCAGTGAAATATTTGTTGAAAGAGATTTCCAAATAATTAGTGTTTTGCAAGACTTCTTTTGGGTAAAGTAGAATCTGCCTACACAGTTTAGTTGAAAATTTTCAAAATATTTCAAGGGATTGAGTTCAGTTACTTATATATAATGGAACATGAATGTGATGTAAAATAGAGAGTGGGTAGAGAAGAGCATAAGTCAAGCTCATCCTTTTGAATGTGGTATCATTAAAAATTCAAACTGAAGCATTTTATTAATTTTATTTAACCTTTTTAGCCACTACAATTTTGTGTATGGCAAGGGAGATCTCTCGTGGCAGAGAAAGAGAAGAGATAGTTCACAGTTAATTTTACAAATTGCTTTAAAAAGGTCACTTATGTCTTCACACCCTTTAACTCTATATTCAGAAAAAGAAAATAATTGTCATTCTTTTTTAAATTTCAACTATAATATGTAGATTTGAACTGTATGTATATGATTTCTCTGTGTCTTAGCATTTCTTTTAATTATTGTCCTATCCAATTTTTACATACATACCAAGTCCCCCATAAAAAAACCCTGAATGATTCTTTTCTAGTGACTATCTTATTAATAAATTATAGCTATGATCCTTTCCAGGCTCTGCTATTGTAGAAAATTCTTATCCTTTAGGATGCTGTTACCAAAGCTTGAAAAGACATTCAGAAGAACATTCTGAATTGGGAGGGTGGGGAAAGAAAGAAAAAGAGAGAGAGAGGGAGAGAGAGAGAAGAGAAAGGAAAAGAAAAAAAAAAGAAAAGAAAAAAAGAAAAGAGAAAAACAGCAGCATTTTAAATCCAAGCCTATACACTTAATAAAAGGCTAAGTTTTCTAGGAAAACAGCCAATGGATGGAATTTTTCTTATAGAATGACAAAATCAACCTTCATGGGAAAGAAGAACAGTTAATCAGTGAACACAAACATACTGAACACACAATCAACCTATACTCTACTACATGATGTGAATATAAAGGAAGAAAAAAATAGGAAGCAGGGTCTATACTCAACCTGGACTAGCAAGACATTCACTTCTTTAATACATGGGGAGAATAAATGTTAATATTAGTAACCATGCTAATTCTATCTATAGAATCACTGATAACTCAGGGCGAGCATGATAAGCCCTGTGACAGAGAAATCACTTCCTTCTATATAAAATCATCTCGTAATCATTCTAACTTATATTCATTATGTTCAAAGCCCAAATGCCTTCTTTGTGGTTTCGATCTCATGACATATATACATTGAATCAAGCAATAAATGATACATTTTGAACACTGAACAAGCAATAAAAATCCTGATGTTCTGCTGCTAAACAATGATTATTTTATTCTGAACCTACAAATTTCCTAACATATTGTATCTTGTTTAGCCCAAATGTCTTCAGTAAGAGTACAGATCAATCCAGTTGGTGAACTAAATATCTGTGGAAAGCATTAGTTCTATTAACCGAATTTTCCTGATTCTTTACATTCTTGATTATCACCCTTCCCCACTCTACTTTGACCAATAAAGTTCTCCATCACGTTTTCTTGCTTACTTGAGTGAAGACACAGTAGAGAATACCACAGCTCATCTATGATAAGAATGAAGCATAAACACAAAATACATCTTTGAAGTGTTCAGATACTGTAGACTTTGAAGGGTCTAAGATTTTACTCTGCTTATAAGCTAACAAATTAGCTTGCTATATTTTCATGATATATACTGACAGAAGAACACAAGACCCCTCCTCCAGAGAAACAGACCATTCATTACTCTTAGCAAAATCAGTAGCCAGAATAATTCCCTCAATTCCTACAAGGCAGAGGGATGAAAACCAGTTGTTTTACCTGTGTGTGCTGGGCGTTGTACTACAGGAAACACAAAATGGGCAGATTCTTTTTTTATGGGACAGCTGGATAGCTGCCTATCCCCTCCCCTAGAGAAAGAGATCTTATTCATTAAGCAACCTCTCTCTCTCTCTCTCTCTCTCTGGGGAAAAGGGGAGAGAATCTATACTAGAGTACAGGCAAATTTGTTGAGAGAGAAAAGAGCTTTCATCTCCAAATCTCTCCAGAAGGATACACTATTCTAACTTCTGAGGTATGTTTGTTTGTCAGCTATGTTCTAAGCTCAGAAGGCTGGAACCACATGGTCATGGAAAAATCCCTGGAATAATATATCTGCCAATACTACTGTGATTTAAGAATCATTCTAATTTATTTTTACCTACTTATTATCAAAATGTTTACATAGCACACACTTAAACATTGTTTTTCAAGAACGCAAAACTCTATGACATACTCTAAAGATATTTCTGATCTGGATTTTAATAATCTAACAATTTATTGAGCACATATGTGACCACTCACCTTGGCACATAAAATGAGATGATTCCACATACATTGCATACACACCATTCCCCCCCCAAATGAAACAATTCTACAACTAGCAGAGGCATTCGAAGGAGTCTTGAAGTCTTGTTAGTTATTTGTATACTGGTAATGGATGAATTTGATCAACACGTGCTTGCTATAGTGAAAAAAAAAAGGAGTTAAGAAAACAATCCTTATAAAATAGTTTTGACTTTTTTACCTTTAGGTAGCTGGATAAGCAGCAGCCAAAAGTGGACGAATGATGGAGAAATCTGAAACAAGAAATAACCTTTTGGATAAATATAAGATGCCCTAAATTTATATAAACACAAGACTTTTTTTCTCACAAGCACATATTAAGATCCTATGAAAATAGCATTCAGCTAAAAGAAATTGCAAGACATTAATTAGCATAACCAGATAGAATAACCATTAAGATAAAATTCTATTTGGAAATGTAAAAAGAACACATTTTCAGGAAAAAAAAAGTGCTCAGGATTCAAAATGAACCACACACAGCAGGATGAAGCTTATTACCACTCTGAGCACATGGTTTTCTCAATCAAGTATCTGTTAACCTCTCTAATCTCTTTTTCACCTCTAAGATGTATACTGCCACCAAAGCATCATGATTTCAAATCTGCAGATCTATGTTAAATTCACAGTCAAATATACCAGATACAAACATCTTAAATACTTTCCTGTGTTAGTTATGACTGACTTGCTCTCAGATTCCATGCCCATCTCCTACAAGTATGTCTTCCTGAATCATAAGTTCTAAAAGCTAAAAACTGCATTTCCCAGAATACTCTGCAGTGAGGATTCTGGATGTCAATCAATTTCACTAATTAAATGTAGTCGTGTAAGATTTGTAAGGCAACCGTTGTTTTCCTGACCCAAGGATGACAAGGACAAGATCTAGATAAACTGCCTTTCAACTTCCTAAGAAGTGAGTAATTGAACATCAGAATGTTGAAAACTGGCACTGCTCCTATCACAGAACCCACAAGTTATAAACTGAGCAGTAGAACAATATTGAGAATAACAAAAACAACGTACATTATACCATAGCTACAGGGAGATGGACTCCAATGAATCCTGAATAATAACCTCTTCTATTCTCCCATGTTAAAATAAATGCTTCCTTCTCTTCTATTGTTACAGCTATATAATTTGCACATAAGCCATTCATGCCTGACTCCCACTCTACAATGTAAAACATTCTGGGCAATATAAGATACTTTAGGGTATAAGACTATTGACTGATTTATGCTGACCAAAGCAGTGCTGCCAATATCACTAAACACATAGGCCAAAAGAGCAGCTACGAGTTCCAGAGAAATTCAGTCTCTTACCAAGAGTGTAAATGGAAACTGGGTGGTCAAAAAAGCAAAATCTCACTACACTATGTTGAAACTGAAGATTTTCACAGAATTGTATTCTGAAATTTTCCCTTTGGTTTGCAATTTAAAAAAAAAATGCTTACTGCAATTCCACACATATTAAGAAATGGTGGAGATGTCACATTGAGAAGCAGAATTGGTAAAGAATAGAAGCAGGTCAAAATGTGAAACAGAGATTACTATATAAGATATTTGGGACTGACAAAATTGATACATAACGATAAACTGTGTTTGAGGTACTGCTGGTATTTTAATGTGTATCATACTGCATAATTTAAATCTCTGATAAAAATGGACATGTGCACACCCTTCAAGCTTCCTTCAAGCTTCTTCTTAAAAGACTGATATCTTAATCCATCTGAACTACTATAAGAGAATATCAGGCTTATAAATAACTGAAATTTATTTCTCAAAGTTCTAAGGTTGGTAAGTCCAAGATCAAGGTGCTGAGACTTAGTGTCTGGTGAAAGCCAGCTCTCTGGTCACAGATAGGCATCTTCTTACTATGCCCTGATATGGCAGAGGAGGCAAGGGAGCTCTCCTGGGACTCTTTTTTAAAAGCACTAACCCCATTCAGAGTGCTCACCCTCATGACTTAATCACCTCCTAAAAAGTCCTACCTCCAAGTATCATCACACTGGGGATTAGGATTTCAACATAACACATTTTGTGAGGACACATTCAGTCTATTCCAGTTGTCTTCTGTTGATTCCCATGCATTGCCAACTGTAATGACTGGCTTATGTTCCATCTATGGGTTTTACCAGTAGAGCATTCAAACTGAATCTCATCTATTCTCAAAAAAAAAAAAAATCAGAACAGTTTAACCACAAAAATAATTCTTAAGAAGCGATTTCCCATGAAAATCAAAAGGGCAACATATTCATTGGTCTAGTTCATCCAAATAAGATAAAGTTCATGGTCTCTGTGGGCTGAGCATAAGAGCTGACAACATGACCTAAAAGTTTTTGGCCTCTTTATGTGTAATGCTTATCTAACAGCTGATAATGTGCACTGAGAATGGCAGCCCAAGAGAGCAAGTCTTATCTCACCCTTTCTGAGAATCATGGCATAGTCACTATTCCATCGTCACATTTATTATCCAGCCATAATAGCACTCATAACTTTGAGAGAAATTTAAAAAGAAAGTGAAAATACTCTCTTCCTAAACTGCCTAGTTGGTATAAAATAATGAATTTCCAAACAATATAACTAATATGAAGAATTCTTTATAAGATTTTTTTTATTATTATTATTTGACAGAGAGAGAGAGAGAAGGAGTGTGCACACAAGCAGAGGGAGCAGCAGGCAGTGTGAAAGGGAGAAAAGGCTCCCTTCTGAGCAAGGAGCCCAGAACCCTGGGATCATGACCTGAACTGAAAACAGACACTTAAATGACTGAGCCATCCAAGTGCCCAGTGATGTTAAGAATTTGAAGCATTTTTATTTGCAATCATTCTCAGGATAAAGAGTAGTTCTGAATTTGACAGTGATTGCAGTATATAGTTTAAGAACATCTTTTTCTAGAGGCTTAGTAGTATTCTTTGTACATACACTTCTATGTGACTGGACAGTCAAAGAAAAAATTAAGCTTCCTTAAGAGACCTTTTCTTTTCAGGTTAACCAAAGAATTTATTTTGCCATCATAGTGTAGTGTTGCTCTTCTTTCTTTTTGTCTTGTTTTTTTCACAACCAACTACCAAGTTTTGTAGTTTCTCCTAGATAAAATTAAATCTGTCATTCTGTAGGCATTTGCTCTTTGGGAGGATAAAAACAAACATTCACAGAATTTTATTAAATTGTGTCCCAAGTACTATATTAGGAACCAACTAGATGCTGCTTATTTTTTTAAAAGATTTTATTTATTTATTTGACAGAGAGACAGATCACAAGTAGGCAGAGAGGCAGGCAGAAAAGAGGAAGCAGGCTTCCCACTGAGCAGAGAGCCAGATGTGGGCTTGACCCCAGGATTCTGAGATCAGGACCTGAGCTAAAGGCAGAGACTTTAATCCACTGAGCCATCCAGGCACCCATGCTGCTTATTTGAATTCAGATGTCTAATTCAGAAAATTATTCTTCTAAATCCCATAACACTTTGTACATACTGTTATCTTAACATTGATCACAATAAAGTATAATAATATGATAAGAAAGAAGTGGGGTCCTCCCTATTCCTAACCTTAGACACTATGCTCCTGGAAGGGCAAAATCTATGTCTGATTCATCCTTATATTCCAAAATCTATGTCACTGCTTAGCATATAATAAATCCTTTAACACTTGTAAAATGAAGAAATGAACACATCTATTCTATTTTTCTTCCATCTAAATATTCATCAAGTGTCTACTACCTGCATAGGAACTGCAAGAAAACTGAAGTATACCCTGATGACATAATTTTAAATGTCCAAATTTTATTTCTTTTACATAGTTTTATTTAACTTCTTGTTTATGCTTCAAAATAGTTTTATCAAGATACAATAATATATAATTTAAGGTTTTTTTTCCCCTTCTCTTTTCCATAGTTTCCTGACATTGTTTTGAATCTTTTTTTTTTCATGTAATAGTGTATCTCAGAGATTTGTTCATATCAGAACACAAAGGAGTTTCACAAATTTTTATTACCTAAATAACATTCTATTGCATGAATGACCAAAATAAATAAATAAATAAATAAATAATGAAATCTAATAGTTCACCTATGTTTTGGTTTTCAGACACTATGTGTGCTACAGCAGATGACATTATAAGCAAATAAAATTTGACAGGTCATTTTTATATATACAATACAATATATGGAACAAATTCTTAAAATCAGAATCACTAGGTCAAAAATACATTAGTACCTTTTGATAGAGGCTGCCTACTTGCCTTCATGCTAATTCACTCTTCTGTCAGCAATGAATGAGAGTTGACAGTTTTGTTTTCTTTTTTTTTAAGATTTTATACAGAGAGAAACACAGCCAGAGAGGGAGCTCAAGCAGCGGGAGTGAGAGAGGGAGAAGCAGGCTTCCCATGCAGTGGGCAGACCAATGTGGGGCCCAATCCCGGGATTCTGGGATCATGACCTGAGCTGAAGGCAGAGGCTTAACCACTGAGAGTTGACAGTTTTAAGCATCATTATCAACAGAATGAGTTACCAAAATTTTGAAATTTTGCTGATCTTGTAGGTGAAAATGGTATCTCAATGTAGTTTTAGTTCATTTTTCTCTTTTAATGAATGAGATTTTGGCATCTCTTCATATACTGAAATATCTTTCCCTTGTTGTTTGAGTGTGTGTCCATTTTCCCATTTTGTTAGAAGGTGGCTGGTGTTTTGAAGGTCATCTCTTTATAGTAGATAGAGGACCCTTGCTAATTGATGTCTATGACAATGTGCTATACACATTTTCCCAGCTTGCAATTTTACATTTGATTTTGTCTATGTCATTTGCATGTGGTAGTCTATATATATATATATATACATATATACATGTATACATATATACATATACATATATATATATCTCAAAACCAATTGGTTATCAGAAGTTTCAAAACAGTGTTCAAAAAATTATTGAACTGCATTGTACTGGAGCTATTATGACAATTATGCTTGAATTCAGTTCAGGGGTATATAGTACGCCCATCAGCTGTGAAGTTTTAACTAAGATGGTATTTTGCTAAATAGTAAACCATAAGTACTATTTTAATGAAATAGTATTTAAAACAGTGTAAAAAGTATTATTAAATAAATGGAAAATCTTTGCATGGAAATTTAAGATGAAAAGTTGAATTAAACATTTTAACCTTTTAATAGGCAATTGCTCAAAATTCAAGAAGAATTAAATACAATCATTACTTAAACCACAACTTCACCAAACTTGAGCACCTTATTTTATTTTTCCACTTATTATAAATCCAATATAGATTTTACAATTATTCTAAAATCAAACCAAAGATTTGTCTGCTACTGCTAATGTTACATTTATAGCAACAAGAGCATGCTCCTTTAGGCTCTTTAAGTTATTATAACCACAGATGCACTCAGTCCTCCACAAAAAAATATATATATATATATATATATTCTTTTTTAGGATACCTGTGACTAGAACAGAAACCAAGGATGGTCTAGCAATCTTTCCTTCCAGTGGCGTCTATGAAATACCTCCGGTTGTTTTCCTCTGGTCTCCATATCTTCTTTGTGTTCCAGTCAACCAAATACACCAAATTTTGTTAAATTATTTCCTTTCTACTGGGCAGAGCATTTGGTCAAATGCAAGATACCAATGGGATACCATGCATATAATGTCCCCTGGCGGTCAAACGAGGGCTTCTTTCAGTAGGTGAAGAAAATGATGGAAAGAGAAAGGGGCAATGCTGATCAAGCATTCTTTTTACAAGTTAACTTAAAATACCTATTTTTTCTTATTCTAGCATAACTATCAAAACTGATATTCACATAAAGCATGGGACTTCTTCAATCTGTCAGAAAAATCTAGTTTATATTTCTGCATATCCTCTAAAATAGCTCTTATCATTTAAGGGTGGATTATTGAAAAAAAAGGTAGAGAGAAAATCATTAAGAGATACAGATTTTTTAAAAAAAAATTAATTATATAGGGTTCCTGGGTGGCTCAGTGGGTTAAACCCTCTGTCTTAGGCTCAGGTCATGATCTCAGAGTCCTGGAATCTAGGCGGGCATTAGGCTCTCTGCTCAGCAGGAAGTCTGCTTCCCCCTGTCTCTCTGCCTGCCTTTCTGCCTGCCTGTGATTTCTCTCTCTGTCAAATAAATAAAATCTTAAAAAAAAATTAATTATATAATTGCTACCATATCAGATCGTTATATTAACTGGGGCTAGTGATAAAAGAAAGTAAAGGACACTAAGTCAAAAATAAGTAGATTGATTAGGGAATAGTACTTTCTCTTTGTTAAAGAAGTAGCTTCCTGTTTCAGTTTTGGTTGTAGGTATTTGTTTATTAGCTCTGTCAACTATGAAGAAACATAGTCTCTCTCATCAATGAATGTTGCCATCTGTAATTTACTGGTCAGAAGATATGCATTATGCTATCTTGAGACACTCTGTAGCTGTTCATACTAATCTATCTCTCACAAACATACACATAACATCTGGAAGAATCACTTTATCATGTAACAGTAGAAGATACATTATTGCATGGATTACAATAAAGAATACTATCACATCACTCTTCCTGCAACATCTCAGCATAATGGAATCCGTTAAGGCCAGATTTTTTAGTCTTGACCATGCATTTACACACAAAGGCAGATTTAGTTAAGCAGAGATTTAGTTCCACCATCCTCATTAACATCACTAAAAGTTTCATGCCTATATTTTTAAGTATTATATTTCAAATGGAACCTGCTGTTGTTTACTTTCCAACCCTTTTTTCTGTCCCACTTATTCTTTATATACAGAACTGTATTGAAAACGACTGAATGGAATCTCCCCTGGAAATACAGCAGGTGGTATGATTAATAAAGAACCATGTGGTAAACATGTTTCCACAATTAGAAAAGAAATTCCATCTTTTGAATTCATAAAAATATTTTAATTTCTTCTAGTATTAAGTTGAAATTTATTTTTAATAATTATGCCTCAAATATTGATACATTATTTTCAGAACATATAAGAGATTGAGTTCTATGTATTTGAGACTCTGTATAAAAAGTTAAAACCTTTTTATCAACATTCACCATTAAATTAGTATGTTAGGTTCTACTGGAGGAAAGCTTGAGATGAAATAAAATAAAACCAACTCAAACTTAGCAGTATAAATCTATAAATAATCTCAAAAATTATTTTTAGAAACCATTCTAGGAAGATTTACAAAAGACTATAGTTTCCTCATTGAAGTGTTAGGTAGAGATACTGAAGAAATGTTCAATAAACTTCAACTGAGTCCTTTGTATGCATTCCCACCCAAGGCAAATACCAATTAAGTGTGCTTTAAATGCAGATTGACTTTTAGTAGAAAAGGTTAAAGGTTTTAAGAAATACCTCTCTACCTTCTATTTTATTAGAAAGGATGATGAGTTCCTAAGGCACTTGGAAAAACAATCCAAACTGGAGAAGATTTTTAAATGACCAAAAGAAAATTAAAAACAGTGTAACAAGGCTATGACATAAAATGAAGAAGTACACAGCACCAAGGAATACAGAAGACACATAATATAACAGGTAAAGAACTTGGGCAGAGCCACTGGCTCCACAGGGAAAAGTAACTAGATTCCTTCACTGTGCAGCAGCAGCTCCACAAAGAGAATGCTTAAGTTTAAAAAAAATAATAATAACCATAGAATATTAAAATATGGGTAGGTGTGTGCAATGACCCCTTCTGGAGGAAGATGTCATTTCTTCCTGGAACATGAATCTAAGTTGTGGCAGAGTGATTCCCATGACTAAATTAAATCCTTCCTGGCTATCCATTTAACTGAAAGACATGTTTAAATGAAATACAGAAGGAATATCTAATTAACGTGAATACCTGGATATTCAGGTATAGAAAATAAAAAAATGTTAATTCTGCTGGCATTTTACTATCTTCTTTCAGTCTATGTTTTTGAAATATTAATAGGAATATAAGAAATTGATGTAGTTTAACAAATAGTATTAAGTAAATATTTGTTTTGGAGGGAAAAATGAAACAAGATGAAACCAGAGAGGGAGACAAACCATAAGAGACTCTTAATCTCAGGAAACAAACTGAGAGTTGCTAGAGGAGTGGGGTTGGTGGGAGGGATGGGGTGACTGGGTGATGGACATTGGGGAGGATATGTGCTATGGTGAGTGCTGTGAATTCTGTAAGACTGATGATTCACAGACCTGTATCGCTGATACAAATAATGCATATGCTACTTAAAAAAAAAAGATTTGCTTTTCTAAACAATGCTAATATAGTAGGTTGAAATGATTTCATAGACTGAATCTATAGTTTCTAATATGCTAGAAATATTTTTTATGTGAGCAAAGTGGTTTAATAAGATGTTAAATTCTGAAAGATTCTGAAAAAAACATTACAAGGAAAAAAAGAGAGCCCAGGTTTGGAATTTGGAGGTGGATTATAACAAAGAAATAAGTTGGAAAGAGAGGAAATAAACAGGCCAACAATTAGACAAGATGCTGTTACTTTCAAGAAAAATTGACCTGTAAGAAAATTCTAATGGAAGTGTGGCCAGTGAATTAATAAAGTAGTCTATCTATTTATAATTATTTGCATTGCCTGATATAAATACTGTGCTCATCTCACCAATTTCATTAAGATTTCCTATTTATGAAGTGTGCAATTGATTTTGATGTGGCTTAATTTGATGTACTTTAATTAAAATGGGGTTTAATTTCTCATCTCTGTTGAAGTAGAATGAAAAAAAATACTTCTAGTAGTAGAGACCTCACAATTCGTTTCTTTCGGGGAATCAGAAATCTAGATGTGAGTATGAGAGTGGCTAGACTTTACAATATCTGGCAAAATAATTGGATAGCCTGAAGAAAATGGACTTAGAAGTTTGAGTCAATTATCTTTTAATTCTTCTGATTTTTTGGCCACACAGAATGACAATTTCATAATAAGAACATGTGTCCAATAATTTAATTTAGCAGTTGTAAACTTAGTGTCTACAGTATGGAAAACACTGCTAGGCAAAATTATTTATAAAAAAAGTCATGATCTTTACCCTCACAGGGTTTATAATCTACTGGGAGAAACAGACTTGGGTCAAACTTGAAATTAAACATACAAATGAAATGTCAATTTACATAAAAGCAAAGAAGATGGTGCTAGGAAACATAAATGTTTTAGGGGCTAAGGAAAGACTTCTTCATGAACTGGACAGTGGAACTGAAATAATTTTCATTCTTTCCCCTTACAGTTTCAATAGGCCCCCGTACTCTCATTTTCATAAGAACCTGCCAATATTTTTATTGAGGAAACAGAATCACTTAGAGAAATCCCGTGAATTCTGCTTCACTTCAACATATCTACATATATATCTATATATCTATATATCTATATATCTATATATAGATATATATAGAGAGAGTACTACATGGATAGGTATATATAAATTTATACCTACATATATACATATAAATATATACCCATCCATATAGCTATATACATATATAGGTAGATAGATCCTTGCCTTCTTGTTATTAGAGAGCTATTCATTCTTCTTTCAAAGGCCAAATCCATAATTTGTGAACTAGATTCTGTTCTGTCTTGACCAATCACAAATATCACATAAAGCAAATTTTTCCAGTAAATCTCCAAATCATAATATTCACATGTTGTTTATTTTGCTACTTTGTTTCCACCAGAACAGTGTGAATACCATACAAAACTACTCAACTGTTTTTATTTTGCTTTCTGTTATGAACAGTCTACCAATTCTCTTTCAGTTTACTGAAGAGCAAGGAAGAACTGAAGGAAAAGAAGTGTGGGTTGTCCTATTTTGCCCTTTCCATCTGTGTCATTAACACTTTCACAAGTGCTTGGCTAATACAGGGAAGTACATGAGTAAGAGTACAAGGCTTCTTGGTTATTTTTGTTTCTTAGAACACCATATCACTGCTTCCACATTCAAAGCAAATTCTAGCTGGAAAGGAAAGCATAGCCTCCCAGGGTATCCAGTGGATGCATTATCTGTGGGAATTCAGCAAGACTTACTTATAGTGAGTATAAGGTCAGTGGTCTATGGAAGCCAGTGACTCTGAGTTTTGGGTATAATGGAATTCTGTGCTTGTGGGTAATCTTGAC
Organism: Spilogale gracilis; assembly: GCA_004023965.1. Classification (NCBI taxonomy): domain Eukaryota; kingdom Metazoa; phylum Chordata; class Mammalia; order Carnivora; family Mephitidae; genus Spilogale; species Spilogale gracilis. The sequence goes on from PITA01003292.1 coordinate 60,180, forward strand.
AGCTATAAATGAAAAGAGAGGAAAGGAATGACAGGAGGCATGCACACTGTGCTTATCTCCTTTGCTCAAGCACATGATCCGTTGTTACATCAGGTTTACAAAACACAACTTGAAAAATAAAATTATTAAGAATTTCAAAACAGCAAAAACAAAACATTGCACCAAAAATAGGGTCCTTCTGAGCTCTGCTAGTGCACATGTCATATCCATGATACTAACTCAGATGCCCAGTATATCCTATCCATCAAAAAATTTTGTTGGTTCTACCTTCAAAATATGTAAAGAATCGGACTCCTTTCACCACTTCCATTGAGACCAAGCCATCTTTTACCTGAATTATCACTCTGACTAATTGTAATCCATTATTACAGTCCTATCCCTTTATATCTTCTATTATATTGTATTCTCAACACAAGTGTGAGAGAGATCTCTTAAAAAGTAAAACTCGGGCACCTGTGTGGCTCAGTTGGTTGAACGACTGCCTTCATCTCAGGTCAAGATCCCGGATCGAGTCCTGCATCAGGCTCCCTGCTCGGCGGGAAGCCTGCTTTTCCCCCTCTCACTCCCCTTGCTTGTGTTTCCTCTCTCGCTGTGTTTCTCTCTGTCAAATAAATAAAATCTTAAAAAAAAAAAAAAAAAAAAGTAAAACTCATCATGTCATCCTCCACACAAGTTTTTAATGGCTTGCCATTCACTGAGTAAAATCTAATCTTTACAATAGCCTAGAAGATTCTATATGACCTGCCCTCCCCCTCATTTTCTCTATGACCTCATCTCTTCCACTGTTCCTGCCTTCCAATTATGCTCAGCTCCTGTGACTCTGCTATCTTTCCTGTTCTTTGAGCATGCTAAGTATGCTCAGAGCCTCTGCCCCTGCTGTTCACACTGATACTCTTTTCTCAAAATATCTTCATGACTCACCTACACAACTTCTTTAAATCTTTGCTCAAAAGTCACCTTCTCAGTGAGGCTTTCTCTAATCTATTTAAAATTGTAACAACCCCCACCATCACACTTTGTTTACCTTCCTCATGTATTTCTAAAATATTTGCTGCCATCTAACATCCAATATAATTTACATTTTCTTACTTTTACTATAATATAAATACTACATGGACAATTTTTATCTATTTGTCTAATTGTTATATCTTTACCCCTAAGGATATTGCTGAATATATTAGACATTTTGCATTCTTACTGAATTCTATCACTGAATATACTCCTGATGCTTTGAGAATACATAATTATAATTTGTGTGTGTGTGTGTGTGTGTGTGTGTGTGTGTGTGTGTGTGTGTGTGTGATAGGACCTGTAAATACCTGCTTGACTATGGGAGCTTAAAACTTAGAGTGTGTTTGGAGAACACATGGAAATTGTGTAAGTCAAGAACAATTGTTCCAAACATTGTAGACCACAGAGTTCTTTCTGATTGGATCTAGTCATATTCCTTCTAAAATAAAGCTCATTAAAACTTACAAGCAAGGGGCGCCTGGGTGGCTCAGTTGGTTAAGTGACTGCCTTTGGCTCAGGTCATGATCCTGGAGACCCGGGATGGAGCCCGACATCAGGCTCCCTGCTCGGTGGGAGGCCTGCTGCTCCCTCTCTCAGTCCTCTGCTTGTGTTCCCTCTTTGGCCATGTTTCTCTCTGTCAAATAAATAAAATCTTAAAAAAAAAAAAAAAACACCTCACAAACAAAATCAATCATTCAGGATAGCATTTCTACTTTCAAAACAATGTAAGGATGGTCTCAATGGTATAATTCATCTCTGTATATGTATTTACATGTATCAAATTCTTAAACATTTACCATTATAGCATATTACTATTTTATGTGCAAATTTTAACTTCTCCAAAATGATAAAGAAAGCAGACTAGTAGATCTTACTTAAAATTAATTCCAGGTTATTACACTTGTCAATTGGAAGTATACTCATTTACTATGTAAAATATTCATGAGCAGGTTTCAAAATTGTATGTGCAATATAATGCTATTTGTAAATATATGTAAATTTTATCCATGCATAAATCTTTATCTAATATGTCTACAATGGCAAACACTATTTATAAATGGTAGAAGTTACTGAAGAAAAGGATTATTATGTGTTTCTTATTTATCTTCCTGATAAAACGCAAATTAAGTTTTTAATAAACATAATTCTATTGTACAATCAATTGGGTTTTAGGTCCAACAAGTCATTAAAAAAATATTTTGGGGGGACATTTGTGTGGCTCAGTTATCAGGCGTCTGCTTTCAGCTCAGGTCATGATCGTGGAGTCTTGAGATCAAGCCCCACATCCGGCTCCCTGTTCAGTGGGAAGCTTGCTTTTCCCTCTCTCACTCCCCCTGCTTGTGTTCCTTCTCTATCTGTGTTTCTCTCTGTCAAATAAATAAAATCTTCTTAAAAAATAAATTTAAAAAATTTTAAAAAAACTTTTGTGGAGAAAAATTTTCTTGAATAACAAAAAATTTGGGCTACTTTTTTTTGTCTAAAATGCTTTAAAATTCTAAAAATAATAATATTAACAAATACCATTCAACTTTTGTGCTATTATGAATGATACATTATAAAAGAATCAAAAGGAGATTCTAGGAGAATGTTGGGAACATCAATGACATAATTTTATAATCTTCTCATTTCACCACATGAAAGCACACAGCATAATGAGACAGCAAACCTGAAAATGATTCAGCAACACTTGCAACAAAACTTGGTAACGATGGTTCCTTGATAAACCCCTAAATATGTGTGTAAAGACAATCACCACAAGACCTACATGTTGCTCAGAATGAAGGGGAAGAAATTACAGGGTCATCTCATAAACTGGAGACTATGAATCAGAGCCCCAAATATCCAAGAGGAAATCTCTGGGGGACGAAGCAGGCCAATGTGAAAACAGCCAAAAAGAGAGAAGTTTCTCCCCATCAAAACTGCACATTAATGGAGGGCATGATATAAGGTCCAAAGCAACTGGAACAGTCTGAGCTTTGTAGAGTCTTGAAACCCACAAAATTATAAAAATTAAACTGGATCTGGGGCGCCTGGGTGGCTCAGTTGGTTAAGCGACTGCCTTTGGCTCAGGTCATGATACCAGAGACCTGGGATGGAGTCCCACATCAGGTTCCCTGCTCGGCGGGAAGCCTGCTTCTCCCTCTCTCACTCCCCCTGCCTGCGTTCCCTCTCTGACTGTGTTTCTCTTTGTCAAATAAATAAAATCTTTAAAAAAAAATTAAGCTGGATCATATCTCTTTCCAAAAAGCCAGGAAAACCAATTTTACATTAATAAGAGCAAAAAAAATATATACATTAAAGTCAAATCCTTTACAAAGTCATTAGGAGGGAAAAAGGTAAAGGCATACAAACCTATCCCTATAATGAAAACACTTCAAAAAGCATACCCAAAAAACAAATGAAAAATATATTATTTCAAAACGCATTCAAAGATAATAAGAATAAAACACATTTTATACAAACATAAGTCAGAATTAGAAAATCTCAGAAATAAGATGGAGAACTCAAGAAGGAATTAGGTTTTGAAAAACTAGAAAAGACTAAATCCGAAGAAACATAAGAATAAATAACCATCACAGATAATACCTTAAGAGAAATTTTAGATAAAAATGAGGAAATTTTTCAATTAAAATGAAATATTGAGTTCCTTCTTTTTGCCTTTGCATTCCTTTGCCCACTCCCTCCTGAACAATTTTGGGTATACAATTGGAACTGGAGTTATCAGTATGAATTCATCTTTTTCCATATATAGGGGTAGATATGGAAATAAATATAAATGTAATACAGCAATAAATATGTGATCAAATTGTATTTCTCACCTTTGTCCATTGTGAAGGTCTGTGGATAATTAACACCTAATGATAATAACCTACCTAATGTCCAGATCTTGCTTTCTAAAAACTGTTCTTTGTTATTAATGTCAGTATTGTAAAACTGTCAAAAACCACTGAAATTGACTTGAAGTGGTTCCCTGTTGCCAAATCTTGGAAAATTTGAGAAAATAAATGATGATAGGAATGAATTGCAATCCACTAAATGAAACAGAAATCCATGAATCTATTCTAATATAAAAAAAATAAATGAAAATACAAATGAGAAAACTCTAAGCTAGAATATAAACAAATAAATGCAGAATGGATTTAGAAAATTAACATTTGTTAACCATCAAAGTAATAATGAATTCAGGTAAAAATCTTTGTTAATTAAAAGTATGGTGAATGTTGATGAGGAATAGGATATTTACAAAGTGCCCTCTCATGAAATACTTATTAAATTAAATGGGAAAAGCAGTAATTTTTAATGGAGAAACCTGGTAGATACTACTTTAAGTGATTAAGAGTTAGCATTCTTGGTTTTGAGATGAATTGGACAGGTGGCTTTATGTATGAAAAAGGATAGAGCCACCCAAATTGAGAGACACTACAAAATAAGGAACCTGAATTCTTCAAAAATGTTAAGATGATGAAAGTCAAAGAATGACTGAGAAGCCCTTGCCCACTGAAGGAGATCAAGGAGACACAACAAATAAAATACATTTTTGGGACATTGGCAGATAATTTTCTGTGAGTCTTGCACATTTTGGCATCTCTTATGAACACAGGTACTGCTGGAGTTTGCTTTGCGCTCTTTAAAATTGCTGTAAAACAAACAGTCCTGGGGGAGAGAGGTGGTACTTTTCTGTGAAGCAGATAGCAGATTTGTTTGTTAACTGCAATAACTAATTAAAAGGATAATGTCTCTCTCTAGGACAAAAGTTAGGGAGGAGAGCTTTCAGCCCATTACAAAAACGAGGTTTCCTAGGCTCAAAGATTTTATCTGTGGTACAATTCTACCACATAGGCAGCAACTCCCTAAAACACACCAAATCATCTCTATGGCAAATGGGGAGTAAGAGAATTTGACACAAGTCCCGAGGCTCATTTTGCTTGCTGTACTGAATAAAAGTCTTTTCTCTCCAACCCAAGGTTCACATGCATATAGTTAGTACCCAAGAAGCTGCAATAGCTTAATTTGTTAGTTTACAAATCTGGCAAAATCTGAGAAAGTCTTGAGAGAGATAATTGGCAAAACATGAATGTGCCTAAGGATTAGATGGTAATAAAGCATCTATGTTAATTTCCTGATTATGATAGTTTCTTATGATTGTATTGTACAAAGTCCTTTGTACAGGAAAACTATGGTAAATTATAAGGTGATGGTGGGAAACATGTAAAAAACATTTATCCAAAGTTTCAGGGAAAAAAAAATAACATTATTGGTATTGTGCTTTTACTTTTTCTGTAAGTTTGAAATTATTTCCAAATTTAAAAATATATTAAAAGTGTAGGTAACAAAATGATAAAATGGACCCAAGAGTAAGGCACAAATATTAAGAGAGGCAAATAATATCAAATATGTTATTTTATTTATTTAAGAAAAAGCAACAGTAAAAGGGCAGAATACAAAAGTTACACATAAAATAAACTTTGTGAAAGAAAAATACATATATATATTAAAATTATGCACTTTAAAACACAATAAAAGTTACATTATATACCTGCAAATACTGAATTAGGATGACCAACACCAAGGAATGTTCTCATAAATATACTGACTTTTTAAGAAAATAAACATTATTTAGGCATTTGGGAAAATACAGTAAAAGATTTAAAAGAGGAAGAAAATTAGATTATCATCAGGTTTCTTTTCTTTTATAATACTACTGTTTATGTCATTCTTTATACTTTCACAGACAAGTTTGCATACAATAAAAATAAATAAAAATATTTGATATATTCAAGGAAAAGAACTATGAGGCAAGTGTGCTGTGTGTTTAATGTGGGATAAAGCAAATTATAGAATATTCCAATTCTTCCTCTGTTATTGACAACCAGGCTTTTTTGTATGGTGAAATAAAGATAAACACTAAACACACACTAAACAAACGTGCACACATGCACATTCCCTAATGCTGTCCTCAGCAAAGGATAAATCAGTGATTAGCCCAGGGGCAATGAGTATCCACACTACTCATTTAAAAAATGACTGCCCACTCCTCCGGAGACTGACTTCTTAGAAAAATGGCTGTCTCTAAGTCTGGGACAGGACATTCAAAATGGGCCCAGAACCTCTTATCATAGTAGATATTTAAAAAGTTATTGAAACTACTAGTGTTATGATTCCCCCACCAAAACTTGGAACTATGTTTAAGAAATTCCCATTAGCCAACAGTCTTGGACCTGTTTTTGATCAAGCCTCTGGATTCATGTGATACTTTGCAGGGATACAATGACAGAGAAATGTTGAACAGCAAGTATACAGTGAATATGCAATTGGCAAAACTCACAACTGTGGAAATTTCTACAGATAAAGGGCTTCACTCATATCCTTTAACAGTTATAGGTAAGGAAAATGATCACTCTAAGTCAGGACAGTGGTCACATTTGATAGGAGGGAAAAGGATTGTGATGATAATAGAGCATATACATTATTCACTAGGGAGGCTGACAAAATTATATTCTTTGACTTAGTGATATGTTCTAATACTGTCTGCCTTATAATAATCATGCTATATATAATTTATGTGCTTGGTTTTCTGTTATTTTGTCACATATTGCAGTAAAAAGGCAAAAAACAAAGTAACATTGAGTGGGAAAATGAGGTCATAAGAAGAAATAAAAGATATGAACAAATTGTTTTATTAATCATGCACTATCAGAATAACTATAATTGATATCTTATCATTTTCATAATATAAAAATGTGGACATAATTATTTATGTATTTCTTAACAGCAACCTGAATTAATATATATACATGAACAGTAATTAAAGTTGGTGTAAGAATCATATTCAGAGTAGTGATTGAAAGTTCTAAGTTTGAAGGTAATGTGGTGACACAGAAATTCACTTGGGTAAAACCTCAATTAATAAGCTAGTTTATTGTCTCATTAAAAAAACAAAAATATTTATAGTTAAATTTGTGAATTGAAAGAAGGAATGCTAGTCATCAGCAAGTTTCAGAAAAATATCACAATATTATATGGGAAAGAAATGGATATGGAAAAGAAATATTATGGTCCAATTCAGTAAGTACAGTAATAAACTGCTATATATATATTATATATACATATATATATTTGCTGTAGTTTATTTTATTTATTTATATTTTTTAGGATGTTATTTATTTATTTGAGAGAGAAAGCACAAGCAGGAGGAGGGAGAAAGAGGGAGAAACAGACTCCCCATTGAGCAGGGAGCTGGACCTGGGGCTCTGTCCCAGGATCTCGGGATCATGACATGAGCTGACAGCAAACGAGTAACTGACTGAGCCACCCAGGCATTGTTATAGTTTATTTAAAACAAATTTATAAAAAAATAAAGTCTGCAAAATAGACTATACTTCAGATATTAGTTGAGAATGGTATTAAACTCTTAAGGGAACCCCCAAAATGTCAGATACTTGAATTACTAAAGTGACATAAATATGTACTATAAAGAGTATCTCAACTGTGAAGAACTTTTACCTTTAAATATAATAAAAGGAGGACCAAAAAAGGAAAACATTTTAATATATAATATAGTTCTTCCTCACTATATGGTAATGGAATTAATTTAAATGAGAATCAGTATACATCCTATAACATCCTATATGTAATCTCTGTTCTATCTTTATGATTTTGACACCTCAACTTCTTAGTAGCTTCACTTATTAAAAGATTCTAATAGTACCTTCACTCCCCTAAGAGACCAAAATAGTTGCAACAGAATCTGCGTTTTTGTAAAACACACCATAAAACAATTACATGTTATTTGACTTCTCACTGAAAACCATTCTCGGGGCGCCTGGGTGGCTCAGTTGGTTAAGTGACTGTGTTCGGCTCAGGTCATGATTCCGGAGATCCGGGATGGAGCCCCGTAATCAGGCTCCCTGCTCAGCCGGAAGCCTGCTTCTCCCTCTCTCACTCCTCCTGCTTGTGTTCTCTCTTTAGCTATGTTTCTTTCTGTCAAAGAAATGAATAAAATCTTAAAAAAAAAAAAAAAAAAAAGAAAAGAAAACCATTCTCACTAAAACTGACTCCCCATGTCAATACTAAAATCTATTTTTTACCTCATTTTGGACTCTGAAAAATATTACAGTTAAATATCCCCTATGAATATTTTATCCTTACACTTCAATGCTATATGAACAACATGGATTCTATAGAGCTTTTTATTTTTTCTTATTTAATCATCTCAATATCCTTGTAAAAATAGTACAGATTTATTTTAAAAATAAGGAAAAAAGATCTCATGAAATAAAAGTATTTTGTCAGATGAGCATGGACCTATTTCTCCCTTCTTTGTTTCTTTGTTTCTCTATAAGTCATTGTTGCTGCTCCACATCCTTGAGATTATTTCCTTGAAATTTTTCCACCTTAATAATACAAATTTATGGCAAATGAAAATTATTGTATATTTTTCTTTTTACCCATAACTTTAAAATTAATTTTTTAATTTATAAGTAATTGTATTATACATTGTTATTTTGTTATTTCAATAAAAAGAGTTTTAAAGTAAAAAACTGAGTATAAAACAACTTGTTGATTTTCATCTTCAAGGGAAGAATTCTGTGACTAAGTGGAATCATGTAAAGATATGCTGAAGAATAGGTTACATTTGGTTAAATGATGCCACCTGTCCATTACTTCTATAATTTTTTGTGATTTATATTATCTTCTCCAGACAGTTCCAAGCTGGTGAGAAAAATCAGAGCATAGTTTCAGGCTAACTACTATGTTTCTTCTTAACTCTCTTGTAATTTAACTTTCTTCACTACATTTTAGGAAGGACAAAGTCCAAGAAAGTCATGTTCAAAGAGACATTGAGGAAATTCAGTCATAGTACTTATAATTTTGTGGATTTATACCTGAATGTATCTATGGAATAAAGTTAGGCATAATTATAAAGACAAAATGAAAGGGAACAGAAAAAAAGACAGAGAGAGGAAGGACGGATGGATGAATGGACAGGGAGGGAGAGAGAAAGAAGAAGGAAGAGGAGGAGGAGGAGGAGAAGGAGGAGAAGGAGGAAAGGAAGCAGTGGGAGAGGGAGAGGGAGAGGGAGAGGGAGAAGGAGAAGGGAAGGAAGGAAGGAAGGAAGGAAGGAAGGAAGGAAGGAAGGAAGGAAGGAAGGAAAGAATAGTTTGATTTAAAAGTGAAAGAATTAGGAGTACATTCTTTTTTTAAAGATTTTATTTATTTATTTGACAGAGAGAAACACAGCCAGAGAGGGAACACAAGCAGGGGGAGTGAGAGAGGGAGAAGCAGGCTTCCTTCCAAGCAGGGAACCTGACGTGGGGCTCGATCCCGGGTCTCTGGGATCATGACCTGAGCCGAAGGCAGTCGCCCAACCAACTGAGCCACGCAGGCGCCCCAGGAGTACAATTTTTAAAGATTTTTTTTCTTTAATTTTTATTTGAGAGAGAGAGAGAGAGAGTGAAGAGTGAGCACATGAGTGTGGGGAGGGGCAGAGGGAAAAGAAGAAGGAGACTCCCCACTGAGCAGGGAGCTCAATTTGGGGCTCCATCCTAAAACACTGAGATTATACCTGAGCCCAAAGGCAGATGCTTCATGGACTGAGCCACCCAGGAGCACCACAGAGTGTTATGTTTTAGATATTACCCTGCCCTGTCCTATGCCTTGATAGTAGCTATTCCCCTGTAATAGATACTTAAGAGTGAGTATAATAGGAGATGACCCACCTGCATACATCTGTTAACCACTTTACATCTGAGATTCTCTTCCTCTTTATATTAATCCCTGATTAATATTCTTACAGTCAAATTGAATTCAACACAATCCTAACACTGTCCCTGATGCCCATACCTCTCTTATTGCAATGTACCTTTTTTTTTTTTATCATTTATTATGTTTGTTTAGGCATTCACTTATTTCCCTAAGACAATAAGAATTGCTTATAAATTGCAATTTGGGGGGAAGGATCTTCTGTATTGAAATTATCTGGGGTTTTAAAATTCCTGGAATTTATTCTAGAACTACAGGACGACTTGCAATTTTCTTCTGTATAATATGCTGAATTTTATTCTTAGAAATGCTTTGTTTTACAGAGTCACTGCTATAAGTTCTTTAATTTACCTATGACTTTTCTAACTCCTTTCAACTCTTGGCTTAATCATTACTAATACAAAGCCTAAGACTTACCTAGTTGCTGATTTAATTCTGAATAAATTTTCAGGATATCAGCATATCCTCAGACTTCATCGTCCTGGGCAGGCTGATGTTAATCTTGTTGTAAAGCTTGCTCCCTAGGAGCTATTTTCTGACTGCTTTCTACTGTCTATTTATGCCTTACTTAGGATCCTATTTCAAAATAGACCAAATGGAAACACACTTTTTTTGCTTGACTAATGCTGCAATCTAGAAAATCCTATTGCATATTCTATCCATCAAGGTGAACCGAACTGGATCCTGAAGATAGCCTGAATCAAGCCCAATGTGTCACATCCTTTTAATTACTCCAATAAGACTCCTTTTTCTTTAACAATCAGTCAGCCTTATACCTAAGACTCTTCTTCAGTGGTTCAGTCCTAATCAAAGGTATGCTATTTTACTTCAACCTGTACCCACCAGCACTCTGAATGGAAAGACTAGCTTCCTCTAAAAGATGAGTGCTGGAAGTCCTGTCCTCACTGAAAGGGGGCATTTAAGGCAACCTTACCACAAGCCTTAAAACAGTTTGTTCCCTTTCTTTTCACCTCTTTCCTCCATATGCCTAGACAGGATGAAACAGATGCTCATTAATTCTTAAAATCCCTTTAAACTATGTAATATATACTCTCAGATTAGTGAGATTAAAAAACATGGCAGTTATATAATTTGTAAGGTATCCAGAATTAATCAATAATTCAAGAAGCTGTTTGCAAGGTAGGCAGTCAGGCCTGAAGACTTTTTACCAAAAACCTGAAAAGGAAACACTTCTCAAGTTGCCATTGGTTGTCATGATCTGAGCAAACAAATGGTATTGTTGCACAATGTCAATAGCCCACATTCTATGCCTTGTTTTGCTTTTACCAAACTGTGAAAAGACCAACAGCTGTTACTGAGCTAAGAAGAACTAAAGGATTTACAGTAGGTGGTACCACCTGTGTTTTTCTTATTCCACCCTTAAAAATCTGCTACTTTATTTTGGAACTGGGTGGAGACTATGGCAGTGACTCAATGTCAGGAGGAGTGAGTGGATCAGTTCTGATAAGAAGGAGTAACATGATCTTTATAAGTCACAACAATGTGTGTTGATGAATATTTTCTCTTGATTTTGCTTTATCCATTTCAAAAGTCTAAGAAAAGACCATAAATAAAAAGCAAATCTGAATTCAGCTGACTTAACTGAATGAAAGATTTACAACTCAGATAAAATGCAGGATTCTATATATGCAATTAATAATCTTAAATATTTCATGCTTCATTTTAGCTTCTTTACCTTAACAACTAGAAAAAATACACTTGCCAAGTTAACTGCCTACTTGATCCTGTAGCTATGGCATTTTAAATTTAAAAAGGCACTTGGTGAAACATGTCTTCTACTTCCAAGTGAAATGCTTAAGAGATTATGGAAAATAGAGAATTAACTCATTTGGGGACAAAATTAGTTTTGAGATTTGGTACCTTGAGGTACCTAGCACTTACATATGAAGTTTCCCCTGAGTTCTAAAGTTTAAAATATTGTATACAGAATAATTTAAGTCCTATAATATAAAGTAAAGCTTTTGACAAAAGCAAATGTATTGAGTGCCTCAACTGAATCAGGGAATCCCTACTTAACCATGAAGTGATATTTCTGTACTTGTTCTTCTAAACTAATCAATATTACAGAAATCTAACTAGAATTTAGCTGTTCCGTGAAGAAAGCCAGTAGGTGATAATCTCCTGTGATTGTTTTTACAACTTTTCACATTCCCCATAGATAATATGGGAATTTGCTTAATACTAAGCCTGAGAGGGGCCCAAGTTCCAAGGATCCCCCCATCAAAAGAAACTCTTTAGTGATTTTTTTTATTTTTTTGATGAAATAGGGAACGGCAAGCCAGACAGGGAACTTTGAGACAAAGGACACAAGGCAATGAAGAGGGACTTCTGCATCCAGTGATACCAGAATCCATTAAGCATTTCTATTCATTTTTTCACATTGTTCTCAAACCTTGTTTCAATTCTATTTGTTTTCTGAAGAAAAGTTTCCTGAATAAATTGTCTGTCAATATGGTATATTCCAATCCCACCTATTTTTAACAACCTTTCTTGCCTTCTGAAGCAAAGAAGGAAAAAAAAATACTCTGGGAAAAAAATATTTATCTTGAAACCATTTTCCTTTAGATGAATTACTCCAAATTCAGCCAAGGACTGATGGTGGTTTTAACCACTATTTAGAAAAACATTTGGACCTACCTGGACATATCAAATATAAGTCTTATTTATAATACTAACAATAGATTTCACTTATAATCATGAAGAGAGTCTCAACTCGGAATGAACCAAATTTACTGTCTGAGTTCTTGTTGTTTTTGTTATTCATCTCACACTTCTGTGTTAGTACCTTTTCCAATATAATATTAATAAATAATGTCATATCCAAATAGTTCTTAATTATGCTAGCACAATCTTTATTGATGGGTGGTGTTTACTCGTCATTTTATGGTTTTCTTTCCAATCCAGTGAGACACATTTTTCCTTATAGAACATGTTGGCAATTGTGCTATCACACACACAGAAATTTTATATGATAATTACTAATTTAGATGTTGGTACTACAGCAATGGATTTCTCTAAATAGCTGTTAAATCTTTTTCTCTTATCAGTATTTGTCACGTCCAGAGTATAGTTGGCACAGTGCTTAGATTCAGAGTACGAAGTTTGGAGATTTTGTGACAAGTGGCTGTCACACTGAAGGCTGAGACCTAACACTAGGAATAGGGAACATCTCCCTGAAGTCTGCATCGTCAGGCCTTCTCCATAAGCCACCACTTATCAAGAATTACTCAGTGTAAAGAACAGGTCCTTCAAGTGTTTTATTGTTGTTGTTTCAAAAAGAACATCAGGCTTTCCTTTACTTGTCCACAATTACTTTTGCTGACTTGAACATATGGCAAGTAGACTGATATGTGGACCAGTTGCCATTTGATAGGTCACCTCTGCAAAATGAAAAGGGAGCTGATACCATGATGCAGACTCATGAAAAAATACTCCTGTGAAAAATCAATGCGGAATAAAATAAAGGTAGATAAATGAAATCTCTAAAGACTTAACAGGAAGCATTTATTAGGTGGCATAAGTTCCAAAAGAAAAATATTTTGGAAAGATAAGTCACAAAATCTGTGCTACAAGAAAGGGTGGAAGACAAAGAGGCCAGAGTAGTTAGGAGTCTCTATTTTTCAACTGATGAGGTCACAAATGAGAAATGTTCTACCCAGAATTGTAACAGTAACAAAATTTAGGTGAATAGCTTAGGTTATATCTCAGTCTTCTCAGACTCTTGTCCAGGTTTTGTTTTTTGCAGATCAGGCTACATCAAATTTTAATAGATGACTAAAAATAAAATCATATTTTAGACAGTGAAATTACATCAATGTGCCTAGTCTGCCTAGAATGGTAAAAGGATAAAGCCGTTAATTATAAAAGTGAAACCACTCAGCAACCCAAGAATTTCATTTATGATGCTGAATGTACAGTTGACTATAGTCATCTCTAAGAGCAGAGATCATACAATTTCATTTAGAAACAAGAAAGTAGATGTACTTACTATACCTACTTACCACAGAATGCTCCTACTTGATAACCTTATCTGTCCTTATTTGCTTTTTAACAGTTCATTCAATTTCATAAATTTGTATTAAGTACAACCTGTGCTCAATATATCACTGAATATTATGAAAGTATGCAAGCATGGTCGCAGCACATCACCTGCTTCTTGCATTAAGATGCCAAATCTTTTTTCTCTCTCCTTTAATCTGGGTGGCCTTCTGACTTGCTCTAATAGATTCAGAAATGCTCTGCCCAGATTCCCCTTCAAGGGAAAATTAATGTCTAGACATGAGGTATAGTCATTAGAGAGCATACAGTGGTGATACTGCCTCAGTTAGAGAGTGCCACTGTCACTTAAAGTCATTTTTTCCCTAATTTCAGTGCCTGAGCAAGACAGGAGAATGAGTCCAGTCTCTGTGGCTCAATGCAGGACACTCTGAAAGACACGCCTTACTCTAGCTTACCATATTGACTGAGACTTGAACCTGCATGCAGATGAACTTCTTCCTTGGCCCAATCATATTTCCTCTCTTTTGCTTTTATAGATGTTAGTCCATAATAAATAACTTATACCCCAAAGACCGTCATGGTATCTGCTTCTGGATAACACAAGCTATGATGTTTGTTTTGTCCAATAAAATGTGGCATAAAGAATACTATACCAGTTCTGAGACTAGATTTCAAAACTTCTTGCAGATTTTCACTCTGGGAACCATATCAAAGAAGGGCATGTCATGAGAGGCCTATAAACATGTCATGAGAGGCCAATAAGACAGAAATGAACAATTCCAAAGCAGCAACAGCCCAATGAGTTCAGAAGCTGACTGTATACACATGAATAAACATTTCCTAGACTAGAAGAACAGCCTGGCTGAGCCCAACCCAAATTGCTGAATAGCAGAATCAGGAGCTTAATAATAATTGTTGTTTTAAACTATTAAATCCTTGGGATGCTTCTTCATATAGCCAAAACTATTTGATTATACAAGCATATTAACATTTCTAAAAATACAATTTTTTGAATATTTGATTATTTTTATCATTTTTTATAAAACAGACCATATACTAATGAACATATACTTATCAGTTAGGATAAAGTTATTTTCAGCTGTTCACACAGCTCTGTGCTTATCTTAGGGAATGCCTGGGAATCTGACACTATTTCTTGGCCAAGATAAAGGCATTGGGCTAATTAATGATTTATTCTGTTGTATTTCATATCTGAAACTCCTTTGTGGCACTTAGACCCAGTTGGTTAACCGATAGTTTACACATGGAGTAACCAGTTAGCCTGATGTAACTATGTAAACAGAGGGTCATGAAAGATGCCACTGGACTATTTGAAGTTGCTTTCCCTAAATCAATATTGACTCTACAAATTTTTGTAATTCAATCTGAAACCAAACACATCCTTGTGTTAATAGCAAGGATTTAGGGAAATGCTTCTGGAAGTTTTTGGGCCCCTAAGTTTTGCCTAACCTCTCTTTCTCCCGATTTATAGTTTCTTTTGTCCTTATTAAAATTCTTGTATTAATATGCCCTTCAGTGTCTTATAAGTCTTTTCAGTTATCCAATGTGTTGCATTCTTTGCAAAGGTGTGTGTGTGTGTGTGTGTGTGTGTGTGTGTGTGTGTTTTCAGGTACTCTTAAAAATCCAAAGAACAAGATTTATGAAATTTTTCTTAGAAGGTATAGATCTAAGGGAAGCATATTTGTACAAGATCAAAGTTAAATGTGTTTTTGCTTTTGGATAAGGGTCTTTGTAAGTGTGTATGTGTGTTTATGTGGTCACATTTTGTTTGAAATTCTAGTTCTGAAGCAGTGGTAAAGAAGTTCAATTACAAAAAGAAAAAAGAAAGCATGAAAGTCAGCTTTCAAACACAAAAAGTAAACATATATTATTCACAAATATAAGGGTAAGAAAATAGAAAATGATTTAACATCATAACACAATAACAAATCAAAAGAAAAAGAAAACATTTAATAGAGTTAACTTCACATATGAGGCCAATAGAACATGATTAAATGATATCAGGGCTCTGGAACAGAACATATGCCCAAAGTTAATATCCATTAAATAGTGGATATGTTGCCTGAATATCCTATGATAATAATTCCTTGAAGCTGATGACTTAAAAATTCCTGGTAAAATTCAAATATGTTACTAAAATCTGGAAACAACTTATTAATTAAGCAATATATGCCCCAAGACTATGAACAGAGCAGTTATTGTTTTTGTAAATTTCCTAGAGGAGAAAATTTCTGATAAACAGATCAGAGCACAAAAGAGTTATGATTAAGTTAGCAAGAAAATTTGAGAGGGTATAGTCGAATAAAAAGACTGGAGGGTCTGGCACAGCAAAGAGTCCTAGGAACACAGGAGTAATGTCTGAGAAGGGAAACACCAAAGAGAATGGTTATCTCAACAAAGGAGTTGTTAGTTAATGTGGATAATGGTTTCTGCATAAACTACAAGAGATCTGTGTTTTCACACTTCCTAGGGGCATACTATAATGTGAAGAACTGAGCTGACTACAGTGAAATACTTCTCCAAGTGCAAAATACTACTAGAGTAGCTTAATTACACTAATATTGTGTTACTATGTATTTTGGGTAATAGATTAACAAAACCTTTTATCCCTCTTCATGAGAATTTGACCTTAGGTTAATTTTCTAACTCTGTTCCCCTGGCAACTTAATAAGGTGTTATGTCCTCTATGTTTCTAAGCAACAAAGATTATGATTAAAAATAACCTTTGTTGGCAAATTTCATCCAGACTCAGAGATCTAAAAATACTTGATAAGAAGCCATAGCTTCAGACTTCGCTGAGTATGATGACTTTAGGCATATCTCTTGAGAGGACCCTAGAAACTTGTCTACAAATTGTAACAAACATATTGGCTCCTGTGGAGCATGAGATTTTTACCTCGTGTCAGGTCCTGTACTTAGCACATAGCCTCTTTTTGCAAGTAAACAGTATAGACCACTGAAACATGAAGAGGAATGCTTGATGCTTCCATGATGGTAAATTATATTTTTCTATCTTAGGTCATTCTTGGCAGTCTGATATCAAATATGATTTATGAGAGTCTTAGAAGCTATTACTTGATTCTGCAAAATTCCCTTGGTGGGTATTATACTTCACATGTGTACAGAAGAAAGTATGCTAATAAAATATGAGCAATTCTTCACTATTTTGATTTTGATCATCAGCAAGACCGTATTTCCAAATAAGGTTACATGCATAGAAACTCGGAGGTAGGAACTGGGGATTGGAACGTCAACATCTTTTGAGGGAACACAACTCAACCTGTAACAGAAATATAGCCTTGGAAGGCTAAAATCATAAAGCTCAGATAAATTGCCTAGTCATGTAGACATACCTGAATTTTGTAAGATACTTTTTAAATTAGAAGTAGCATAGAAATAGTAGATGTTTCCTTTGACCACCATCACAACTTTCCTCCTTCAAGAGCCAAGTGATTTCCTTAAATGATGAAACAAAAATGAGGTAAAAAGAAACACTTCCATCCCTTTCTTACCCTCCAAAAGCTTATTCTAATATAATTTCAAGACAGCAAATTCAATAAACAAGACAGATACTGAGTAAGGAAACTGCATATAAGCAGACTATTTAGAAAAATAAATCTGCAATAATTTGTGAGACGTGTATATACAAATGCAAAACAGTGGTCTTTTTCATATATTCCATGAGTCAAGCCTTTGTTAGAGTATATTTCTGATTTATGTTCTTGTTAAAACAGATACAGAGAAATGGGATACAGTTATATGAAATCAACAAATACTTAAGAGGTCTAAAATAGAATGAAAATGTCAGTTTTATAATTAAAAAAGCAACTTATAGTATGATGAATAACATGGTTATTATTGACATGGTTATTATTAATTACAATTTGCCTTAGAAAACTAGAAGCTATCAGTTAAAAACTTAGTTTAAGTCTCTTATTTAAGTTTCCAAAAGCTGTTAAGGAATTCTTCCAAAAATCATCCAGATATATGTTTTAATCATATTTTCAGCCACAATTACACTTAAAAAAAGGCAAATATATTTAGCTATTAAAAATGCTATGTGATGTCCTCCATGCTATTCCTTGTTCCACAAGTAAGTGAAACCATATGATAATTGATTTTCTCTGCTTGACTTATTTTGAAAACTCAGCATAATCTCCTCCAGTCCCACCCACATTGATGTAAAAGATGGATATTCATCATTTCTGATGACTGAGCAGTATTCCGTTGTATAGTGGACCACATCTTCTTTATATCTATTCATCTGTTGAAGGGTATCTTGGCTCTTTCCACAATTTGGCTATTGTGGGTATTGCTGCTATGAAGATTGGTGTGCATCTGGCCCTTTATTTCACTATATCTGTATCTTTGTGATAAATATCCAGTAGTGCAATTGCCAGGTCAATAGGTTAGATATTTGGAGGACATTAGGAGAAGGAAGGGAAAATTGAAGGAGGAGAAAATCAGAGGGAGAGATGAAGTGTGAGAGACTGTGCACTCCGAGAAACAAAGGGGGTTTTACAGAGAGGGGGGGCATTAGCATGGTGATGGGTGTTAAGGAGGGCACATATTGGGACGCCTGGGTGGCTCAGTTGGGTAAGCAACTGCCTTCATCTCAGGTCATGATCCTGGAGACCCGGGATCGAGCCCCACATCAGGCTGCCTGCTCGGCGGGAAGCCTGCTTCTCCCTCTCTCACTCCCCCTGCTTGTGTTCCCTCTCTGCCTGTGTTTCCCTCTGTCAAATAAATAAAATCTTTAAAAAAAAAAAAAAAAAGGAGGGCACATATTGCATGGAGCATTGGGTGTTGTATGTAAACAATGAGTCTTGGAACACTACATCAAAAACTAATGACATACTGTATGGTGACTAATATAACAATAAAGAAAAGAGAAGAAAGAAAGAAATTTACTTGAAATATATCCCTAATTTATTCAGTGCTACATGTAACTGTTTTCCATTATGATATGCCATAAGGAAATATTGGGTGCCATGTTGAGTTCTCAGGAAAAATCATGTAAACACACAACAAAATTCCTAAGTTAAAGATCTACGGAATAAATATCCAAACACCCTCATATTAGGTGACCTATTTAAAATAACTTTGCAATGAAATTTTTAAAAAATATTATTTTTTTTAATTTATGAAAACCACATGGGATATTACTAGTCATTAATCAAATCATTAAACTTTATAGTATTCTTGTGCAAAAGATCTGCTTGTATAAAGTTGCTGAGTTTGTCTGCTCCACATTGTGCTAGATTGTCATCCTGAAGAAAACTCAGATGGTTCCTCAAATAAAATGTCTTATAGTGAGGAACCTGGGTGGCTCAGTCATTAAGTGTCTGTCTTTGGCTCAGGTCATAATCTCTGAGTCCTGGGATCAAGCCCCACATCAGGCTCCCTGCTCCATGGGAAGCCTTCTTCTCCCTCTCACACTCCCTCTGCTTGTATTTCCTCTCTAGTTGTGTTTCTCTCTGTTAAATAAACAAACAAACAAACAAACAAATAATAAATAAAATGTCCTATACTGATTTATGTTCCATTAAAGGTATCCAATATGTTACATAAAGCTTTTGGCTTGGACACATACATTATAAAGAATACCAATGGATGGAGAACTTAACCTAACATTTGTTTCTATATCCACAAAACTTATTTTAATCTTCTTTTTTTTCAATTCATGAGATGTTTGATAAGGTTTACTATGGTAAAATATGTCCTAACTCTTACTTTGAATTTGAAGCTAGAAAAAGTTGCAATATAGACAGGATAAGTCATTACACCTCTCTTAAGTGTACTGGGATTATCATGCTTTGATGGCTAACCATGTTAGTCCTTTATAATTCACATTAGCTTTCTTTCCTCATTTGAAAATAAACTTCTTTATGCTATTTTTTTAAAGATTTTATTTATTTGACAGAGAGAAACACAGCCAGAGAGGGAACACAAGCAGGGGGAGTGAGAGAGGGAAAAGAAGGCTTCCTGCTGAGGAGGCAGCCCGATGTGGGGCTTGATCCCAGATCTCTGGGATCATGACCTGAGCCAAAGGCAGTCGCTTAACCAACTGAGCCACCCAGGCACCCCTGTTTATGCTATTTTTTGATTAATTATCTTCTGATTAATCCAAATAGTCCTTCTCTGACACTCTGAATACTCCAAAAATTCTTCCTCAATATAATCCATGTTTAAGTACCTGTGAGAGTTCTCTTAGTCTATAAATGCTAGTGGGAAGACCACTCTTCTGGCAAAGGGATTAACATTAATCACATTTTAAATCCACTATTCTAGGCCTTTCAAAAATATTATCTCTTTTGCCATAGCTTTCTTTAAGGAGGATAACATAATTCACATAATCATGACTCTGAGGCTTAAAGAACTGGATTGATTTTTATGATCACAGATCTATGATGAACTGTTACTCATGTATGGTTTGTGTCACTCTGCCTGTCTTATGAAGCTGTGCATTTCTACCATTGATTAGCTATGTCATCAAAGTAAAGTTATCAAACCAATCAGAATCTCATTTTTCTTATCTGTAAAATAAAGGTGGAGGTATGGGAAGCTGATACCTTTTTGATACCCTTTTTTTTTCTTTCTTTCTTCTTGCCCCAGTTTCACGTCTCTTCTGACTTGGTTAGTGTATATTTTTCTGGAGTCGTTATCTTTTTAGTATTTTGTTCTCTCATTCATCTATTCTCTGGATAAAATGACAAGGCAGAAAAACTCACCTCAAAAAAAAAGAACGAGAGGCAGTACCGACTGTTAGGGACCTAATCAATATGGTAAAATGTCAGAATTAGAGTTCAGAATGATTATAAAGATGCTAGCTGGGCATGAAAAAAAGCATAGAAGATACTAGGGAATCCCTTTCTGGAGAAATAAAAGAACTAAAATCTAAATAAGTTGAAATAAAAAAAAGCTATCAAAAATGGAGGTTCTTAGGGCTAGGATAAATGAGGCAGAAAAAAGAATTAGTGATATAGAAGACCAAATGATGGAAAATAAAAAGGCTGACAAAAAGAGTAATAAACAACTACTGGATCACGAGGGGAGAATTCAAGAGATAAGTGATGTCATAAGATGAAACAATATCAGAATAATTGGGATCCCAGAGGAATAAAGAGAGTGAGAGGCAGAAGATATATTGGAACAAATTATAGTAGAGAATTCCCCAATTTGGGGAAGGAAACAAGCAACAAAATCCAGGAGGCACAGAAAACTCCCCTGAAAATCAGTAATAATAGATAAATATCCCATCATCTAATGGTAAAACTTAAAAGTCTCAGAGACTAAAGATAAAATCTGAAAGCAGCTCAGGACAATGGTATAAATACCATATTAGCAGCATATCTATCCAGAGACCTGGCTACTGGCCTGATGTATTCAGAGCACTAAATGAGAAAAATATGCAGCCAAGAATACTATATCCAGCTCATCTGTCATTGAAAATAGAAGGAGAGATAAAAAGCTTCCAGGAAAAACAAAAAATAAAGAATTAGCAAACACCAAACCAGCCCTATGGGAAATATTGAAAGGGGTCCTCTAAGCAAAGAGAGTCTAAATGTAACAGACCAGAAAAGAACAGAGACAATATATAGCAACAATCACCTTACAAGCAATACAATGGCACCAAATTCATATCTTTGATTATTACCCTGAATGTAACTGGGCTAAATGCGCCAATCAAAAGGCACGGGGTATCAGAATGGATTAAAAAAAAAAAATTACCAATATGCTGTCTGCAAGAAACTCATTTTAGAGCCAAAGACACCTCCAGATTTAAAGTGAGGGGGTTGGAAAAAAATTACTATGCTAATGGATATCAAAAGACAGCTGGAGTGGCAATCCTTATATCTGATTGAAGCCAAAGGCTATAATAAGAGATGAGGAAGGGTGCTATATCATACTTAAAGGGTATGTCCAAAAAGAAGATCTAACAATTTTAAATATCTATGATCCTGACATGGAAGCAGCTAATCATACAAACCAATTAATAACAAAATCAAAGAAACACATTGACAATAATACAATAATAGTAGGGGATTTTAACACTCCCCTCACTAAAATGGACAGATCATCCAAGCAAAAGATCAACAAGGAAATAAAGGTTTTAAATGACACACTGGACCAGATGTACATCACAGATATATTCAGAACATTCTATCCCAAAGCAACAGAATACACATTCTTCTGAAGTTCATGTGGAACATTCTCTAGAATAGGCTACATCTTGGCTCACAAACCAGGTCTCAACTGGTACCAAAAGACTGGATCATTCCCTGTGTATTTTGAGACCACAGTACTTTGGAACTAGAACCCAACCACAAAAGGAAAGTTGGAAAAAAACTCAAATATATGGAGGCCAAAGAACATCTTACTAAAGAATGAATGAGTCAACCAGGAAATTAAAGAAGAATTTTTTTAAAAAAAAATCATAGAAACAAATGAAAATGAAAGCACAAATGTTCAAAATTTTTGGAATGCAACAAAGGTGGTCCTAAGAGGAAAGTATATAGCAATGCAAGTCTTTCTCAAAAAACAAGAAAGGTCTCAGATACACGATCTAAGCCTATACCTAAGGGAGCTAGAGAAAGAACAGCAAATAAAACCTATTCAATGAAATCAATGAAATAGAACAACTAGAACAACTAGAACAAAAGAACAGTAGAACATATCAATAAAAGTAAGAGCTGGTTCTTTGAAAGAATTTATAAGATTGATAAACCCCTGGCCAGACTTATGAAAAAAAAAAAAGAGAGAGAGAGAGAGAGAGAGAGAGAGAGAGAGAGAAATTATCCAAATTTAAAAAAAGAGGAGAGATCACAACCAACACCAAAGAAAACAAACAATTATAAGAAAATATTATGAGCAATTCTACATCAGCAAATTTGACAATCTGGAAGAAATGGATGCATTTCTAGAGATGTATAAACTACCAAAACTGAACCAGGAAAAAATAGAAAATCTGAACAGATTCATAACCAGTAAGGAGATCGAAGCAGTAATCAAAAATCTCCCAGCAAACAAGAGCCCAGGGCCAGACTGTTTTCCAGGAAAATTCTACCAAACTTTTAAAGAATTAATGCCTATTTTCTTGAAACTGTTCCAAAAAAAATAGAAATGGAAGAAAAAACTTCCAAACTCATTTTATGAGGTCAGCATTACTTTGATCCCAAAACCAGATGAAAACTCCATCAAAAAGGAGAATTACAGGCCAATGTCCCTGAGGAACATGGATGAAAAAATTCACACCAAAATACGAGCCAATAGAATCCAATAGTACATTAAAAGGATTATTCACCACAACCAAGTGGGATTTATTCCTGGACTGCAAGGTTGGTTCAACATCTGCAAATCAATGTGATACAATACATTCATAAAAGAAAAACAACAACCATATTATACTCTCAATAGATACTGAAAAATCACTGACAAAGTACAACATCCCTTCTTGATCAAAACTCTTCACAGTGTAGGGATAGAGGGTATATAACTCAATATCATAAAAGCCATCTATGAAAAACCCACAGTGAATACCATTCTCAATGTGGAAATACTGGGAGCTTTTCCCCTAGGTTAGGAACATGGCAGTGCTATTAAAGATAGTACTAGAAGTCCTAGACTCAGCAGTCAGACAACAAAAAGAAATAAAGGGCATCTGATTTGGCAAAGAACAAGTCAAACTCTCATTCTTTTCAGATGATATGATACTTTACATGGAAAATACAAAAGGATCCACTCCAAAACTTCTAGAACTCATACAGGAATTCAGTAAAGTGTCAAGATATAAAATTAATGCACATAAATCAGTTGAATTTTAATGCACCAACAGAAAGACAGAAGAAAAAAAAATTAAAGAGTCAATCCTATTTGCAATTGCACCCAAAACCATAATATAACTAGGAATAAATCTAGCCAGAGACAAAGAACCTGTACTCAGGAAAGTATAAAGTACTCATGAAAGAAATTGAAGACACAAACAAATGGAAAAAAACATTCCATGCTTATGGACTGGAAGAACAAATATTGTGAAAATGTCTATGCTACCTAGAGCAATCAACACATTAAATGTAATCCCTATCAAAATACTATCAATGTTTTTTAAAGAAATGCAACAAATAATCCTAAAATTTATATGGAACCAGAAAAGACTCCAAATAGCCAGAGGAATGTTGAAAAAGAAAACAAAAGTTGGTGGCATCACAATTCCAGACTTCAAGCTCTATTACAAAACTGTAATCAACAAGACAGTAAGGTATAGCACAAAAACAGATATATATAGATCAATGGAACAGAATGGAGAGCCCAGAAATATACCCTCAACTCTATGGTCAAATTTTCAATAAAGCAGGAAAGAATTTCCAATGGAAAAAAAAGACAGTCTCTTCAACAAATGGTGTTGGGAAAATTGAACAGCCACATGCAGAATGAAACCGGATCATTTCCTTACACCACACACAAAAATAGACTCAAAATGAATGAAAGATCTAAATGTGAGACAGGAATAGATCAAAATCTTTAAGAACACAGGCTGAAACCTCTGTGACCTTGGCCACAGTAACTTCTTGCTAGACACATCTCCAAAGGCAAGGAAAACAAAGGGAAAAATGCACTACTGGGACTTCATCAAGGTAAAAAGCTTTTGCACAGCAAAGCAAACAGTCCACAAAACCAGACAAAATGGGAGAAGATATTTGCAAATGACATATCAGATAAAGGGTTAGTATCCAAAATGCATAAAAAACTTATCAAACTCAACACCCAAAGAACAAATAATCTAATCAAGAAATGGGCAGAAGACATGGACAGACATTTCTGCAAAGAAGACACCCAAACAGCCAACAGACACATGGAAAAGTGCTCAACATCCCTCAGCATCAGTGAAATACAAATCAAAACCACAGTGAGATACCACATCACACCAGTTAGAATGGCTAAAATTAACCAGTCAGGAAATGGCAGGTGTTGGTTAGGATGCTGAAAAAGGGGAACCCTCCTGCATTGTTGGTGGGAATGCAAGCTGGTGCAGCCCCTCTGTAAGACAGTACAGAGATTCCTCAAAAAAGTTGAAAATAGAGCTACTCTACGACTCAGCAATTGTACTCCTGGGTGTTTATTCTAAAGATATAAATGTAGTGATCCAAAGGGGCACATGCACCTGAATGTTTACAACAGCAATGTCCATAATAGTCAAACTACAAAAAGATCCTAAATGTCTGATGAATGGGTAAAGAAGATGCAGTATACACACACACATGCACACACATATACACACACATACACACAATGGAATACTATGCAGTCATAAAAGAACCTTGGCATTTGCAATGATGTGGATGGGAACTGGAGGGTATTATGCTAAGCAAAATAAGTCAATCAGAGAAAGACAATTACCATATGATCTCTCTGATACGAGGAATTTGAGAGGCAGGGCAGAGAGTCATGAGGGAAAGGAGGGAAAAATGAAACAAGATGGGACCGGGGAGGGAGACAAACCATATAAGACTCTTAATCTCAGGAAACAAAGTGAGAGTTGCTAGGAGGGGGTGGTTGGGTGATGGGACATTAGGGACGATGCATGCTATGGTGAGTGCTATGAATTGTGTAAGACTGTTGATTCACAGACCTGTACACCTGAAACAATATATTATATGTTAATAAAAAATAAACAAATTAAGGGTAAGTGTTTCTTAAGATACATAGAACCTTAATTATCAAGATTTAAGTTTTATCACTCTAAAGCAAAGAAATATGAATTTCTCTATCAATTACTAAAGTTTAACAAACTCTCATGAGATTTTTTTTTCTATTTCATCCCTGAGCTTTCAGATTTAGATAACAGATATGGAAGAAGTTTAAGCATATGGATAAATATCTACAAAAACCGTGGACTTATAAATAAATAAATATAGAACAATTCCTAAGTTTATATCTGAGTTTCATTTTAATGGGAAAATATAAAAGGAATTTTGGAGGTACTTGGGTGGCTCAGTTAGTTAAGCTCCTGACTCTTGGTGTCTGCCCAAGTCATTATCAACACCCACAATTGGGCTTTATGCTCAGTGTGGAGTCTGTTTGCGATTATCTTCTTCTCCCTCTCCCTCTGCTTCCCCCCACACTGAGTCTCTCTCTTTCTAAAATAAATTAAAATAAACCATTAGTGTTATCATTGGAAACTTCTCTGCTGCATAATTTTGACATTCTAATTAATGTATTGGTATGTTTTCCTAGAATTTTCATTATGTTCTCTTTTTTATGCTTTCATTTAGTTCACTCTCTCAGAAAACTGTGTTACCAACAATTACCCCTTAATATTCCAAATGAAATACTATAGATAAGAAATTTTAGAAGATCTAAAATCCTATGCATATTGGTTTAAACATTCCCCAATATAGTTTCTGAGAGAATAAATATATAAAACTAAATATCAATGTCACATAACTGAACTTCAAAACATGTTTCTTTCAACTGTCACACTGAGTTAGACAGGTGATAAGACAGCTTGAATAACTAGGTTGAAACCTTTTAAATAGTTTTAACCCCAGCATGCCAGTGAAGACATTGATCGCTGTACATCATTGAAACCTTTGATTCTCCAACCAATTAACAATATATTTTTCTTATTCTTCCTAAACTTAATCATATGGATAGACTGCAAAAGCAGGTGTAAATAGTATACATTCTGTCAAGAATGCCTCTTGGTATAAAAGAAAAGTACTAGCTACTCCATCAATTTCAAAATAGTCTCATACTGTGGTCCATTGAAGTCTCTTAAAAAGAAATAATAATGGTAATAATAAAGTTAAGGTTTAAAAAAAGGAAGGTGGGAAGGCAGGAAGGTAGGAAGGCAGGAAGATAAAAAATCTTGATAAAGCTTATCAAGAGAATGTAGTTGAACTAGAGAGAATAAGATCTAGAAACTCAAAACTAATTTCTATGCCTTTTTTGTGTGAGCTCAAAAGAGAGAAATACTTGAGGAACAGAATATATAGATTGCTTCTACAAGGAAAGTCTAACATTTTTTTTAAAGTACTAATTCAAAAATTGCTGTGATTTTAGCCCAATCTCAATTATAGTGCCATAAATTGATGCCCAGCATCTTTATGCCATTTTCTTCCTTAAGTATACTCATAGAAGCAACAATACTGAATAGAGGGGAGTTTTAAAAATTACTATTAGGTACATAGTGCAGCAAATAGTCTTGATGAAAAATTTTATTTCAAAAGGATAAATAAAACCCATTATATGTCCTGAAATCTTAAACAAAAATAGAAAAATACATTTATGTTAATTTCATTCATCGTCATGATTTTTCCAATGGTTTTGGAAATTTACTATATATATACATGTATATTATGTGTATACATACATAAGACATGCATATAAATACACTGCATGTTTGATCAGCAGTTGGCATCCATTCCTACCAAACTTCCAGTACTGTAATATCTAGAAAGCAACATATTGCAGATCTCAGACTTCCTCAAAACTAGAGTTATGAATTGAAAGTAGATGTTGCAATGAGAGGCATTGTTCAAGTTGTTGCAGATGAGCTGAGTCACACATCATCTTCCTGCTGCAGTTACTGCCAACCAGAAAGGTCACAAAGATGTAAGTACCGGGGACTGTCCACAATATTCCAAAGTCTAGACCTCAACCTCAAGAGATCTTGAGGCAGTTGAAGTAGATGAGCTTTGTATCCCAATTGCTAGCCAGCAGCTTTATGAGTAACAGATGAAGAAGAAGAAGTAGTGTCTTCTCTGGATTAAAATAAGCTTTTAGTATATATTTGACATCACTAATCCCTTGCTAGCTGCTTTTCTTTTGTTCTCCAGACTTTTTAATAATTTGCAAGCATGATATGCCCTCCATTAAGTTCTTTCTTTGAAAAAAGAACGTTTCCTATTTCCTAAAACACTGTCCGGAATGATAACATAGATAGGGGAAAATAAAATTCCTCCATGATAGGCCATGGAAGACTGTGTGGATTCTTCCATTAATTTTGTCTCAATTCTATACTTCCCTCCTTGTACTATGTGCTTGAAAAATATCTTTTTTTTCTGCAAGGACTGTTGAAAAGAGAGGGAAAAGGGAGCATGAACTCTACACACATATCAGTGATAAAAGCTTGAATCCTCAGTGGAACAGGTGGAGTGTGGGGACTGAAGACTTTAATTTTAAAGTTGAGAGCATTTCCATTTTGCAAAGATAAGGACTTTAATTAATAATTGAGCCTCTTCATTCTTTTGTTTTTGAAAATCATGAAATTGCACAGTACATTGAATTGTGCAGGATATTTTCTATGCCCTGAATCCAACTCTATGGAGATATGCCATTCCTTGATTTGCCTGACGCCCTGATTTCAGTTTCTCGGTAATGGATCCTTGACCCTGGCCTGAATATTCAGGGAGCTTTATCACCCTGGCCAGCAGTGTGGCTCAAGAGTCCATCCAATCAGAGTCCTTCCTCAGATTAGAATCTGTGATATCTCTTTAATGGTAACAAAAGGTATAAAACTTACTGGAGTTTGACTCCCAGGGTTGCTCTCTATCTATGTGGAGAGACTAAGTCTGAATTAACCCATGCTAAGAGAAACAAAATCAAGAGTAGGAGAAAAAGAAGCAATCCTAAAAACACTGTTTGAATCTCTGTTTCCAAGTATGATTGGAGCAAATGTGTAATGTATACTTTGCAGTAACACAAATATGTAAACTTCCAATTGGTTTCTAGCTTAGTTTTAAACTAGCACTTGCAATATTGAAACTCATGGATCCTAACAGAAATCCATTCATTAGGTGGAAACTCTGAAGTTACTTTAAATAAATGGCTTAGGATGTAAAACTAAGTGTTCTTCTTGTTATTATACAGGAATATGGATTTTGTAAAATTTTATAACCATTGTTGCTTCTCTAGGAAAGTTTTTTATTTTGTTTTGTTCTTACCCACAGATTTAATTTGTGCCCCTTCCACACCCCTCTCCCAGAAAATATTTCTTGAACTTGTAATGTTTGTGTGTACTTCTGAGGTAGTTCTGCTCATAGGGAAATTATGAGCAGACTCCAAAGAGCCATCTGTGGGCCAAAAATGGAACTCCAAGTAGACAGGACATGCAGGATAAGCAGTACATTTAAAGAAGCTGGTCTGTTCAAAATGGCATTTTTGAGGGTGCCTGGATGGCTCAGTTGGTTAAACATCTGGCTGTTGATTTTAGCTCAGGTCAAGATCTCAGGGTCCTGAGATTGAGACCCAAGTAGGGCTCCTCACTGAGCTTGGAATCTGTTTAAAATTCTTTTTTATTTAAAAATTAAAAATTTAATTTAAATATAATCTAAAAATCTGTTTTAAATTCTCGCTCTACTTCCTCCTCCTCCACTTCCATGCATGCCTTCTATCTCTCTTAAAAATAATAAATAAATTAAAAAAATAAATAAAAACAAAATGGCCTTTTTGGAGAGAAAGAAATTCATCATGAAACCATCCAAAGTTAGCAATGTTGCTCTCTGGACAGTTATATCTGATAGAAATTATATTACACTATATTATCAATCTATTTTAATTTCTACAAATGGTTTGTAAAATCTTATTGCATTTTAAGGCCTTATCTTAGTTATCACTATGATAAAATGTGAGAGAGCTCTAGAAAGAAACAGAAATGCAACAAAACTATAAACATAATAAGAGATACCAAAATTCCCAGTAAGCAATAACATGTATAGTAAACTCATAGGAAGAATAAAGACATTTCACTAGATTCAGAATTCAGCTTGTGATTACAGATAATAATAAGAGTCTGCAAGTGGATAATTTTTTATTCCTCTGAGTATCACAGAAATATTTCTGAAGAGAGGGATTTAGTAAAATGGCTTCCTAAAATAAAAAGGGAGAGAGAGAGGGAGAGAGAGAGACCCCACTACATACTTTCCAGATGGCTAAATTTAAAAATATTGACAACACCAAAATGCTGGCAAGGATGCAGAGAAACTCTATCACTCATACATTGCTGGTGGGAATGTAAAATTGTACTGTCAATCTGATATAGTTTGCAGTTTCTTATAAAACTAAGCATGCAACCATCATAGGACTCAGTAAGTGTACCCTTGAGAGCATTATTTCACAGAGAAATTATGTTTTCACAGAAACCTGTGTAAAACAGCTTTACTTGTAATATCCTCAACTTAGAATCAAATGATAATGGTTAACCCCAAATATGATATCCCCAAATATCCCCAAACTGGAATCAAATGATAATGATTAAACTACAGTACGGTACTAAGGAATACTACTTAACAGTATAGGTAAACAAACTTGGTAATATGCAGCAAATTACGTAAACCTCCAGAGAATTATGCTGAGTGAAAAATGCCATTCTCAAAAGTTTACATACAGTATGATTCCATTCATAAAACATTTTTCAAATCACAAATATTAATAACATAGGACAGATTAGTAGTTGACAGGGCTAGGAACTGAGTGAGGGTCAAGGAACCATAAGGAGATAGGTGTTGTTACGAAAGGGTGTTAGAGTGTTAAAACTACCCAGTATCTTGATAGACAACTTACACAGAGTGAAAAAAAAAATGTATGAAGTTGTATAGAACTAACACACACACTCTCAAAGGGCAAAAATAAAAGTGGGAACTTTTGAATAAGATGGGTGGAATGAATCAATGTCAATATTCTGGTTGTGATATTATACTATAGTTTTGCAAAATACTACCCCTGGGAGGGCCCCTGGGTGGCTCAGAGGGTTAAGCCTCTGCCTTCGGCTCAGGTCATGATTCCAGGGTCCTGGAATCAAGGCCAGCATTGGGCTCTCTGCTCAGCAGGGAGCCTGCTTTCAGCCTCTTTTTCTGCCTACCTCTCTGCCTATTTCTCTCTCTGTCAAATAAATCAATAAAATGTTTTTTAAAAAAATATGCTACCACTGGGAAAAACTGGGCAAGTGTACAAGAATCTTTCTGTATGATATCCTACAACTTCATGTGAACTTATCATTATCTCAATAACAATATCAATTAAAAAAAACTTTCTGGATACTTTAAAAAAAAATAGGAGCCTGTGTTCATCATGTAGACAGACAATAACAGGAATGCAATTTCATTACAAAAAATAGGCAGGTAAATACTAGAGACATGCTTGTAAGTTGTTTTTAATCCTTTCTTGAACAAAGTAGCTTTTGACTTGAATGGAGCAGCTTATAACTTAATTAAATATATAATGCATTGTATTAAATAACTGTTTTGTGTGTTTATGTACTTTTTTTCCTCGGAAATTCTAATTTTTTCCATTTCTGTTTTTCAGGTACATTCTCTAAAATAGGCCTACTTCATGACTAATAAATCAGAAGGAAACTTGATTTTTTATGTTTTCGGCTCAACACACACCTTCGGAGAAACAGACAATTTTAATTTATTTGAAAAACCTCATTAATTGATACAGTGAAGCAACAACAACATATTCTATCTACTCAGTATATTTTTATATTCAGAATATTAAATTATTGTAGTAAAATTTGGAGGATTCTTTTCTTAATATTTTTAATTATCCAAGACTACTTTTCTATTAATTTTACTCATAGAACAACAGAACAGGAAACAAAAGAAAACAAGAAAAAAATGTTTCTATTCTTTTTTTTTAAAGATTTTATTTATTTGACAGAGAGAGAGAGATCACAGGTAAGCAGAGAGGCAGGCAGAGAGCCCAGTGTGGGGCTCGATCCCAAGACCCTGAGATCATGACCTGAGCTGAAGGCAAAGGCTTTAACCCTCTGAGCCACCCAGGCACCCCAAAATGTTTCTATTCTTATTGGGTTTCTCTTAATCTGCTTGTTTAACAATTAATCTTCTCTTAATTGTTTCTCATTTTTATTTTTAAAGGCATTTTTTTTTAAGATTTTATTTATTTGACAGAGAGAAACACAGCTAGAGAAGGAACACAAGCAGGGGGAGTGAGAGAGGGAGAAGCAGGCTTCCCGCCGAACAGGGAGCCCGATGTGGGACTCAATCCCAGGTATCTGGGATCATGACCCGAGCCGAAGGCAGTCGCTTAACCAACTGAGCCACCCAGGTGCCCCTGTTTCTCATTTTTCTTGATTAACATTTTAATATTGAAACTAGATTCAAAATAAATAAATATTGCACTTTATGTCTTTTTAAACAATATCAATTGCACTTTCACCTTCGCCATGAATCTTTCTCTGATCATCTCAATTAAAAGCAAACCTTTCTTACTTGGAAGTTCTCTAGTTTGTGTCACTAAATATCTTGTTTGACACTTAAAATTAAACTTCATTTATCATTAATCTTACATACAATGTTTGCCTTAGGACAGGAATTATGTCTAATTATTTCTTGGTTTCTTATATTCTCCAATTTACCCAATGATTTCTTTTTTTTTTTTTTAAGATTTTATTTATTTATTTGACAGAGAGAGAGATCACGAGTAGGCAGAGAGGCAGGCAGAGAGAGGAGGAAGCAGGCTCCTTGCTGAGCAGAGAGCCCAATGCGGGTCTTGATCCCAGGACCCTGGATTCATGACCTGAGCCAAAGGCAGAGGCTTTAACCCATTGAGCCACGCAGGCACCCTACCCAATGATTTCTATTTAATAGGAACTCATTAAATAAATGTTAAATCGATACTGTACCCTAAATTACCATATCTAAGCAATATAAGAAATAAAAATACAGGGCGCCTGGGTGGCTCGGTTAGTTAAGCGACTGCCTTCGGCTCAGGTCATGATCCCAGAGACCCGGGATCGAGTCCCACATCAGGCTCCCTGCTTGGCGGGAAGCCTGCTTCTCCCTCTCTCACTCCTCCTGCTTGAGTTCCCTCTCTAGCTGTGTTTCTCTCTGTCAAATAAAATCTTAAAAAAAAAAAAAAAAGAAAGAAAAATATTTCAAATTATATCATCTGATAAAGGATTAGCATCCAAATCATATAGAGAACTTATACAACTCAACACAAACATAAAAATAAATAATCCAATTAAAAAATGGACAGAGACATGAATAGGTATTCCTCCAAAGAAGACATACCGATGGCCAACAAACACATGGAAAGATGTTCATTATTCATCAGCAGGGAAATGCAAATCAAAACCACAGTGAGATACCCCCTCATACCTGTCAGAATAGCTAAAATCAAAAATACAAGAAACAATAGATGTTGGAGGATAAGGAAAAAAAGAAACCCTCTTGCTCTGTTGTAGGAATGCAAACTGGTACAGCTACTATGGAAAATAGTATGGAGACTCCTCAGAAAATGAAAAATAGAATTACAATAAAATCCAGGAATTTCATTACTCAAAGAATATAAAAAAAATTAACTCAAAAAGAAAATGCATCCCTATGTTTACTGTAAGATTATTTATAATAGCAAAATTATGGAAGCAGCCCAACTGTCCATTGATAGATGAATGGATAAAGAAGTGGTATATAGGGACGCCTGGGTGGCTCAGTTGGTTAAGCAACTGCCTTCGGCTCAGGGCATGATCCCGGAGATCCGGGATCGAGTCCCGCATCGGGCTCCCTGCTCTGCGGGAAGCCTGCTTCTCCCTCTCTCGCTCCCCCTGCTTGTGTTCCCTCTCTGGCTGTGTTTCTCTCTGTCAAATAAATAAAATCTTTAAAAAAAAAAAAAAAAGAAGTGGTATATATATACAGTGGGATATTCTACCATATAAAAGAATGAAATCTTGCCATTTGCAACAACATGAATGAATCTAGAGAGTATAATGCTAAATGATGTTAAGTCAGAAAGATAAATTCTACATGATTTCACTCATATGTGAGATTTAAGAAACAAAACAGAAAAAAAGACAAACCAAATAACCAAACAAAAAGCCTCTTAATTATAGAGAAAAAAACTGATGGCCATCAAAGGGGAGGTAGAGGGAGGATGGGTGAATAGGTTAAGGGGATTGAAAGTGCACTTATCATGATAAGCACTGAATAATACATAGAATTGTTGAATCATTATATTGCACACTTAAAAAGAATATCACACTGTATGTTAACTATATTGGAATTAAATTTAAATAATAACAACAAAAAAGAAAGACCAATGTGGGGAAAAGAAATAAAAATCCTTAAATCTTCCTAAATAAAAAGTATATGAGGGGCGCCTGGGTGTCTCTGTCCTTAAGTGTCTGCCTTTGGCTCAAGTCATGATCCCAGGGTCCTGGGATAGAGCTCCGCATCAGGTTCCCTGCTTGGCAGGATGCCTGTTTCTCCCTCTCCCACTCCTCCTGCTTGTGTTCCCTCTCACTGTGTCTCTCTCTGTCAAGTAAATAAATAAAATCTTAGAAAAAAAGAAGTATATGAATATGTGGATCATCTTCACACTATTCCAGGTGCATATCAGATTCTTATATTTAATATAGATAATGCATCTACAAGTCTATAAATGCACATTTTATAAATATGCTTTGTAAGTAGCCACTCCAGTTAGAGATTGAAATTTCCACGTGGGTTATCAAAAATCCTTTTCCCTTCTCCAAAATTTCTGGGAGTGGATCACACTGTTTCCATTTCAAGAGGTTCAAGGACACTCTTCCATTCTCTAGGGTGTACTCAAGAAGAGAAATATGGGAGAGCTGGAAATGTCATTCCTAATGCTGGTATCTCAAGCTGAAAAGAACTGGTAATAATTTTTCATAGAGACCAATGTTTAAATTGTGAATAAGCTTTAAATGGTAGTCTTACTCTATTTTAGTGTCATTAGAAATGAAACTTCTTGTATATGATTCTGAAAGAGGACATCAATATGTATAATAGAATTTCCTTGGCAAAAAATGCTTTCTTTATGTGTTTCAAACAAATAACTATTCATCATAAATTCTAAAGCAGATTTTCAGGACTGCCTATATTAAATTCTTGCCAGAGTTTTATAATTCAGTTATGCGAAACTGGGCAAAGGTGCATATGCATTTTAAAATATGACTAAATGTTTTGAAAAAATAATGTCAATCTAAAAGCTATGCAATATTTCAGAAGATAGCAACAACTACTAAGGCGAGTCTTCATTTTGACTTCCAAGTCTTGACATAACTCTTTTACAGAGAGTGATGATTACATACTCTCCTGCCCACTGAAGATTCAGTAAGATTCAGTGGGATAGGATTTTAACTGAATATTTGTAGAGGGAGGAAAATCCACCATTTAAGATGAGAAATATGTGTATATATATTTAACTCATATTTTTTTTTCTCAAGGGATATTTGGGGTTGAAGTCTAAGCCAACATGCTTCACTGGGAATCTGAAAATTTGAAGAACCCGGAGTGAGAGAGAACAAGAGAGAAAGGAAGAAACTACCCATTCCTTTACAATTGTTAGTACTTTCTAGAAATGTCTTGATAATTTTTTAATGTTTCCCTCAGGTCTGATCCTATGCAATTCCTTTGACTTTGTAAAGCTTCCTCCTGAACTGTCAGGTATATCCATTTCCACTTTAAAATCTATTTTTAACATTCACTTTTATTTAATCATGTCAATTTTTCCTTTTCAACCCTGAGATCCTTTGGAAGGGTCCATAACCCACAACAATATAAAACACAGTGAATGCCAGACAAGTCCTTCTGGGGTAAGTCACCCATTTTCACATGTTTATTGCCTTATCTGCTTTATTACATCAAATCAATGTCTATGAAATATTTCACACTGGTGCCCCTCAATAAATGTTTAGTCTGATCAACCCTGCCACCAATATTAATTAAAGGGGCTTTGTAAGAACAGTTTGCAAAATGTTTTGAAATGCCCAGATGATAGTTATATAAAATGCACCATACAGATTAATATTTATTATCTGTTTAAAAATTTATATAGTAACTATCACTTTAGAACATAGACAATTTGACAAGGATACGATTTTTGCATTAGAATAGAATGGACGAGGACAAAGAGTGTCCTATTTACTAGGTCAGCCCATGCCCACAGATAAGAAATTCTATGCAACTAGGTAAAAGTGACTTAGAATAAGACTTGAAATTAACTCTTAATAGGAACACCATAGTCCATTATCCTCCTGATTTTTTCACTAATCTTTACTATCTGCTTCCCCTAATATTTCTGTCATATTTAGAGTCAAGGGCATTCATTCACTTTGTTCTGACTCATATGACACCTCTGCCACGTATTCCTTGGTCTATCACTCTGATATTCAGGTTCCCTTCTGACTCCTGTATTCTAATTCCTTATTATTCTTCCACATAAGTGCAACTGTCTTCACACAAAATTCTTGGGTGGCTGATTTATTTCAACTTAAGATATATGATGGCTTGAGAACACAGTTTTGTTCCTTTGGGTAATTGTACACATGGATAGAAAGTTCAGTGATTAAGAAACACTTTCTGTAGGTTTTCTAAAGACTATTCTGAGAAAAGTAATATACTCCAAGAATAGATAAGTACTGCATTTCTTCTGTAGAGATATAACTCACAGATGACAAAAGTACAGCATAATAATTCTATTTTATATCATTAATATCATCACAAACAATGAGCTCCATAAAATCTGCTTTTCTTTTCCATATGCACTTTATGACTTTTTAAGAAAGTTTATGGAATGTTAAATTATTTTCCTGGGATCAGCACAGCAATCTCAGGGACTTCTAATAAAAATAATTTTTACTCTTAAAGTACCTTCAGTGATATGATTAAATACCAAGAAAGCCTCAATGGTTTCTCAGAAACTAAATATTTTGACATGATTTGTAAATCCTCAAATGTTTATGCAGCATACAAAAAAAATAAGTTAAATTGACTCCATTGGTTTTACTTTCTGATGGACATGGGTTATTTAACATGTCCTATATTATAACATCATAACAATAAGTTAGAACATTATTTTTTTGTGTCTGTCTGTCAAAGATATCCTACTCTTACCTGACCACCTGCCCATATTCATTAGAGTATCATATAATTCAAAAATATTCTGGTGACTTATCTTATGTCAATGGAATAGCATTTATCTGGTTTATTGAAGATGAGTCTGAGCATATCTTATAATACCACATGCTTCTGTCATATATAAAGTTATCAAAATTTATAGTTAGGATCATAAAGCCCATACAGAGAGAAAAGTTTCTTTAAAAAGGCCCTACTTAATCAAAACAGATTCCTTCTCCACTCAGAAACTTGGAGGGAAGAAAAGATGCCCAGAATAACACATTTGCTAATAGTTGAGGAATTAAACAAATATTTCAGAAGGTGCTGTAAAAATTATCTTAATAGCTGAATTTGTTTTCTATTTCATGTTCCACTTAAGACTATTTGTCCTTACCATGTTGAAAATTTATTTAGCTTCACTCCAAGATATGATCACATATGGACAATTCTAAACCAGCTTCTTCAATGAGATTAGTAATAAAACAATTCCTTCAAAGTAAATTCATTTAAGAAACATCAACCAAGCATTTTATATCAATTCTGTTCATGATTTTATAAATAATTGTTATTGTTCTTAATTATGATAAAGACTAAGAGTAATGGGTGAATACTTATCAACCTATATTGCAGCATTAGTTTAAGGTAATTATGATTTCAAAAGGGACAGATTAACAATCAATACCTCAAATTATAGCTGCAAAAATACAGTAATTTTAATTCTTTGCATTAACTCTAGCATACAAGAAAATGTATTTATCTTTCACTATTGCAGTAGATGAGAAAGTCCATATGAAAAAATTCAGTCAGCCTCAGACTAACCAAACTAAAAGTCCGTGATTCATTAACAGTTGACTTCAAGGTGAATTATCACTAACATTTTAAATAAACCTTTCAAAATATAGTATTTTCCATACAGAAATTTGAATTCCTTTTTATTACCACTTCAGGAAAATAAAAGTGATTGAGTGAAAGTAATTTATATCTTCAATTTTTCATTAACATGAAATTAAAAAAAATATTTTTTTTAATTTTAATTTTTATTTAAATTTAATTAGTCAGCATATAGTACATCATTAGTTTCAGATGTAATGTTCAATAACTCATCAGTTACTTATAACACCCAGTGCTCATCATATCGAGGAGGTGCTATTTTATTATCAGAACAGAGAAGCTGCTATATAATATTAAGCAATAAATTCATATAATATGAATGATAACATCTATCTTGTAGTATATAATAAAAATTATTGAAGAATGAAGTCAATTACTTTTTTTTTATTTCTATTCACTTATTTGAGGGAGATAGAGGGAAGGAGGAGCAGAGGGAGAGGTAGCAAGAGCATCTCAAGCAGACTCCCACACTGAGCAGAGTGGGGCTCAATCTCACAACCCTCAAATCATGAACTGAGCCAAAATCAAGGGTCATATGCTTAGCCAACTGAGATACCCCAGGAGCCTCAAAGTCAATGATTCTTAAAATAGCAATATGTGTGTTTCTCAAACTGTTTAGTATAGGGTGCAGTTTTTGTTTTGATTTGTGCTTGTGTCCCTACAAAGATGTGATAGCAAGGAAACTGCACCCACACATAATAACATGCAGGTGAAGATTAGAACTGTACTGTGTA
This sequence comes from Spilogale gracilis, assembly GCA_004023965.1. NCBI lineage: Eukaryota > Metazoa > Chordata > Mammalia > Carnivora > Mephitidae > Spilogale > Spilogale gracilis. The sequence goes on from PITA01003292.1 coordinate 98,503, forward strand.
ATTTGAATGAACTCTACACCTTTTACAAACAGTTGAAAGAAGAATCATAATTGCACCTGATGAATTCTGCATTCTAATTCATTTGTGCCCACATATGTTGAATATTTACTTCTGGCCTTTTGCCATTATCTGATACACTATTCAGTAACACTCTCCTTGAACCTAAGGAGCTAAAGCAGTCAAAACACCCATTCCTTTTGAAGAACTCTAATTGAACAATGATAAGACCCTGAGCCCTTTACCAAATTATCAAGAGTTTATCAGCCACACTGTCAATAACTGCATGTGTTCCCTTTACCAGTTCCTGCACTTCAGAATGAAGTGAAAGATACTTCTTTGTGCTAAAGTGAGTTAGGGATTATATTCTGTAAGAACCACTATGGGTGATGGACGTCTAAGTGATCTCCTGCTGCTGGCCTTAGACCATGAAGCAACTGAGAATACTAATAGCAACAGAGCAAGAGCTAGCTTAGGATCATGCCAGCCTCTATTGATGTAAACAGGAATTTGATGGATGCAATGATCTCTCTGCTTTCCACAAACAGCACACAAAACTTATTTTAAATTTTTTATCCTCTTATATTTCATTTGAAATGCAGGATGGACTGTGAGTGAACTGATGAATATATTGAAATATGACTTTGAGGCACCACAATTAAACCAGCACACAGCTTCTATTCTCACTGTGTCTTTTTTCTTTCCATCAGTCACTCTCCCCAAAGAATTTACTGGAAGCAAAATGAAATTTTAAAAGAGACAAATGAAAAGAAAAAAAAGAAAATGATGCTCAGAGAAGACCTGCTGCTTCAAACCAGGGATGAAGGGAGAATATATTAGTTTGGGCTCTTGAAGCAGCATTTAGGGCCCGAGCATAACTGCTGATTTTCACACCATACTCTATCAGTAGGTACATGTCTGGGATGTGCAGTATCTTGCAGCTAGTGACTTTCCTACAGAGAAAAACTGTTTTCAGATTCTCTTTTCTGTGGAAACTTCCTCCACAGAATTCACAAAATGCACTCCCATTTTCCAGACTCAGCATTTGTTTCTCTTGTGTTTTGCTACTGAATAATAGCTACATATGGTTTTCCCTGGAAATGACACCCTGTAGTAAATTGTTGTAACACTAACTAATGTGAAAAGTTGATTTGCAGCTTTCCCTGTGTCAAATGCTCATTTCATGGCATTATCACAAAGTATTTCTTCCAGGATCAGAAGAATTGAGGACTGAAATTTTTAGAGACTGAAGTGATGAGACTGTTGTAAGGAAAGGTAAGAACTGGGCAATAAAACAATAAGTATTGCAGGGCGCCTGGGTGGCTCAGTTGGTTGGGCGACTGCCTTCGGCTCAGGTCATGATCTCGGAGACCCGGGATCCAGTCCCACATCGGGCTCCCTGCTCGGTGGGAAGCCTGCTTCTCCCTCTCTCACTCCCCCTGCTTGTGTTCCCTCTCTGCCTGTGTTTCTCTCTGTCAAATAAATAAAATCTTAAAAAAAATAAAATAAATAAAACATAAGTATTTTTCACCAAATGCCTTTATATCTGTTTGATTACCCAAGCTAGCACTGGCTGAATGACATCACACTCATTTGGCAAATACCAAATATCAGGGATATAGCTTATTAGAGACAAAGTTTGGGGCACAATAATTTCATAAATCAGATTTACCTTAGTGATAGCTAAAGCAAAGAATGCCAGCAGTTCTTGTATGTTCCTTTACAAGAGCAATCTTATAGAAGTTCTTCCATAAGTCCTTCTATCTTGTTTCTCTTCTTCATGATCCATCATCCACTCAATAAAGTTTATCTCATTGTTGCTAAAGCCAAAACTTTTTTTTTTTTCCCTCTCTCCATCTTCTGAGCTCTTTCCTTCCCAGGTATGTTCTGGATCTTGATTTTCAACCTACCCAGTATAAAAAAAACCTCATTTCCAGTAATATTACATTAGGAATGCTCCAGTGAGCCACCTAAATAGCTAATTCTTAATATGTTGCTCCCTCCCAGGAACAAAAATCTTACCTCAAATTGATAGAAAATCAAGGTACTATATTTTGAAGCACAATATTCTCTTTTATGCTTTTCAAATGCCACCACATGCCTCACTCGAAAGAACCCTTTCAAGAGGATCCTCCAAAAAGCATTCTATGGAAACAACATTCATCCCTAGGAGATAAGGACAACTCCCCTGGAAGCCAATATTGTACCCTTGTAAGGACTGACTTGAAGCATTTTATCTCTGGTGGTAAAATGTGGTACATGATATCAGGATGACACATATCGGTTGAAGTTTAATTTTCTCCCTAGCATAAGGCAATATTTCAGAAAGTCTGCTTCAAAGAGTGAACAATACTAATTCAAAAAACTGCTTTTGTTTCATTATACATATACATTTGCAGAATCTTCCTTGTGGTTGTTCTAGAAACTGTTATCTTTATGATAGTGCTAAGAGATACCATTGATTTAGACCACAGACTTATAGATAGACCTTGTAAAGGCCAGCTTACTTCTCACTTAACCCTGATTTACTTGCCTAATGTTGGACAATGATGAAGGACAGATGACTGCAACTGCTCTATGCCACCTCTATTTACCACACTAGAGACACTACTTAAACATCACTGAGACAAATGTCCATCGTTACAAAAGTCGGCTAAGTGTTTGTCATGAATATGTTCTCTCTCACCCTAAGCCATGATTGAAAATGATAACAATATAGTTATTACTATGAGCATATGATATTTGTCTGACTCTGACTTATGTCGCTTAACATAATACTATCTAGCTCCCTTCATGTCTAAAACTGGCAAGATTGCATTCCTTTTCATGGCTGAGCAATAGTCCATCGTGTATATATACCACCTCTTCTTTATCCATTCATCAGTTCTTGGATATTTCGGTTCTTTCCATAGTTTGGCTTTTGTTAACAATGTTGTTATAAGCATTGGGTGCATGCGCCCCTTTTAATTAGTACTTTTGTATCCTTTGGGTAAATACCTGGCAATACAGTTGCTGGGTTGTAGGGAAGTATTATTTTTAACTTTTTGAGGAACCTCCATACTGTTTTCCAGAGTGGCTGCCCCAGCTTGCATTCCCACCAACAGAGTAAGAGTTACAGATACTGATACTTTCTCCATATCCTCACCAACATCTGTTGTTTCCCATGCTGCGAACTTTAGCCATTCTGACAGGTGTGAGATGGTATCTCATCATGGTTTTGATTTGTATTTCCCCAATGATGAGTGATGTTGAGCATCTTTTCATGTGTCTGTTAGCCATTTGTATGTCTTCTTTGGAAACATGTCTATTCATGTCCTCTGCCCATTTTTCTTTTAAAGATTTTATTTATTTATTTGACAGAGAGAGAGAGATCACAAGTAGGCAGAGAGGTAGGAAGAGAGAGTGGAGGAAACAGGTTCCTTGCTGAGCAGAGAGCCCGATGCAGGCCTTGATCCCAGGACCCTGAGATCATGACCTGAGCTGAAGGCAGAAGTTTTAACACACTGAGCCACCCAGCTGCCCCCTCTGTCCATTTCTTAAGTGGATTATTTCTTTTTTGGGTGTTGAGTTGGTAAGTTTTTTATAGATTTTTGGATATTAACACTTTATCTGATATGCCATTTGCAAAGATCTTCTCCCATTCTGTAGTTTGCCTTTTAGTTTTGCTGATTGTTTCCTTTGCCATGCAGAAACTTTTTATTCTTGATGAATTCCTAATAGTTCATTTTTGCTTTTGTTTCCATAGCCTCTAGTGATGTGCCTAGTAAGAAGTTGCTATGGCCAAGGTCAAAGAGGCTGCTGCCTGTGTTTTCTTCTAGTATTTTGTTTCCTGTCTCACATGTAGGTCTTTAATCCATTTGAGTTTATTTTGTGTGGTGTAAGAAAGTGGCACAGTTTCGTTCTTATGCATGTTGCTGTCCAGTTTTCCCAACATCATTTTTTGAAGTGACTCTTTTTTACATTGGGCATTCTTTCTTGCTTTTTTAAAGATTAATTGACCATACAGTGTAGGTCAACTTGCAGTTCTCTATCAAATAAATAAATAAAATCTTAAAAAGAAAAAAAAAGAAATGCAACAGGTTTCTATGCATTTGATTTTATTCCTGGGACTTTGCTAAATCCATGTATCAGTTCTAGTAATTTTTGATTTCACTCATGTGGAATTTAAGAAACAAAACAGATGAACATAGGGGAAGGGGGAATAAAAGAGAGAGGGAAGCAAACCATAAGAGACTCTTCAATTTTTTTTTTAATTTAAATTCAATTTAGGGGTGCCTGGGTGGCTCAGTTGGTTAAGTGGCTGCCTTAGGCTCAGGTCATGATCCCAGAGACCTGGAATCGAGCCCCGCATCAGGCTCCCTGCTCGATGGGAAGCCTGCTTCTCCCTCTCTCACTCCCCCGACTTGTGTTCCCTCTCTACCTGTGTTTCTCTCTGTCAAAAAAATAAATACAATTAAAAAAAAATAAAAAATAAAAAAATAAATTCAATTTAGCTAACATATAGTGTGTATTATTAGTTTTAGGGGTAGAATTTAGTGATTCATCAATTGCATATAACACCCAGTGCTCATTACATCAAGTGCCCTCTTTAATGTCCATCATGCAATCACCCCAGCTCCTCATCCACCTCCCCTCCAGCAACCTCAATTTATTCACTATGGGTAAGAGTCTCTTATAGCTTGCCTTCCTCTCTGTTTTTATCTTATTTTATTCTTCCTTCCCTTCCCCTATGTTCATCTGTTTTGTTTTGTAAATTCCACATAATGAGCAAAATCATACGGTGTTTGTCTTTCTCTGACTTATTTCACTTAGCATAATAGCCTCTACTTCCTTCCATGTCATTGTAAATGGTAAAATTTCATTCTTTTTGATGATTGAGTTGTATTATATAACATGCATATATATATATATATATATATATATATATATATATATATATATATGTGTGTGTGTGTGTGTATTTCACATCATCTTTATCCATTCATCTGTCGATGGACATCTGGGCCTTTTCCATATTTTATCTATTGTGGACACTGCTGCTATAAACATTGGTGTGCATGTTCCCCCTCAAATCACTAGTTTTGTATCCTTTGGATAAATACCTAGTAGTGCAATTGCAGTGCCATAGGATAGTTCTATTTTTAACTTTTTGAGAAACCTCCATACTGTTTGTTTTCCAGAGAAGTTGCACCAGTTTGCATTTACACCAACAGTGTAAGAGGGTTCCCCTTCATAAAAGACTATTAACTATAGAGAACAAACGGAGAGTTGATGTATGGAGGTGGGCAGGAGATGGGCTAAATGACTGATGGGCATTAAGGAGGATACTTGTTATGATGAGCACTGGGTATTATATGTAAATGATGCATCACTAAATTCTCCATCTGAAACAGATTTAACCATATATGTTAACTAATTAGAATTTAAAGAAAAACTTAAAATAAAAATATAACCATAAGCATAATAACTTACATTTGCATAATGCTTTAGAGTTTTCAAAGAGATCACATATATATTATCTTATTTGATCCTCACAATCCATGGCATATATATATTTTAGAATTTAATACATAAAGGTTAATGGGCTATATAAACAGCATAAGTATTTCAAAACTAATATATTGGAGAATATTTTTAGTCTGAAAACACACCTTTGGGTTTTACTTTAGCATTTTATTGCACTTCTTATAATCTCTTAGTATATTAAGAAAGATACAAATATATAAATTTAAGACTTAATAAATGAAGCAAAACTAGATCTAGAATGCAGATTTTCTAATTACTTACTCATATGCTCATTAGGCTGCTCTATGCACTTCATGCCAAGATACTCCAACTCTTAATTAAAACAACTACTCCCCAGCATCAACTCAGCATTCAAAGCTTCCAATATTGCCACTTTTTGATATGTATGTCAAAAGGTATCATTGTCTGTGGATTTGGACATGTGGCCTCTTGAATTATCATAAAATATTCATGGAGCTCTCACAGTTTTCAGTGGCATGGTTTTAAGTCCTACTGAGGAAAGTGTACTTTACTCTGTTAGGAAGACTCCATAAAATTAAGTGACCAGCAGATAATTATGTCTAGTCTTTATTAAGGGGGCCCTTGAGTGGCTCAGTTATTAAGTGTCTGCCTTCGGCTCAGATCATTATCACAGGGTCCTGGGATCAAGACCCACATCAGGGTTTCTGCTCCAAAGGAAGCCTGTTGCTCTCCCACTCCCCCGACTGGCTTGTGTTCCCTCTCTCGCTCTGTCTCTCTCTGTTAAAAAAATAAATAAAATATTTAAAAAAATAGAATCTTTAATGGAAATAGAAGACTGTTACAGGTAAAATCAGAATCAAATAATGAAGAAAAGAGCATTTATTTCACTAAATATATTTCTCAAATTAGACTCTATCTTTTTAATTATAATTCATACCATATGAAGAAAACTGTTAGGTTTTTCCTATAATCTAGCATTTTTGTTTTTTTTAAGTTTATTTATTTATTTTTTGGAGAGAGAGAGAGAGAGATTTTGAGACAGAGAAAGAGAGAGAGAAAGGATAGATGGAGAGGAAGATACTCTCAAGCTGACTCCCATGTAGCACAGAGCCCATCATGGGGTTTCAGACAGGGTTCTATCTCAGGATCCTCAGATCATAACCTGAGGTGAAACCCAGTCAGACACTTAACCAAATGAACTATCTAGATTTTATTTTTTTAATGGTATATGTGCGCACGGATGCTTTCCTCATGTTTTGATATCATTATTTTACTATCTCTAGCACATACAATATATTATAAGAAAATCTGCTTAGATTCATCCTTTCTTCCATTATAAAATATATATTGAGTGTGTCCTTATCAACGCTACTTTGGTTGAAAAAAATTAGCCCTTATGACTAGATCCACAAAACAAAGGGATTACCTTTGGGTATAAGGAAATGGACTCCACTGAAATAAGATGATGGAAAGTAAGAATAGGGGTAGATGTGGTTATTTTTTTTTTTTAAGTAAGAGTCAGACAGTTAAGGGGTTGATGTTGCTGTGACTATCTCAGGGAATTCTTGATCAGTAAGACAGAGCACTAAAGCTCTGGGTTTTTGTTTCTCTGCTTGAAATGTTAGAGATAGAAATGAGGAAAGATCCCCTTTTTTAGAGAAATAATGAACTGTGACCATGTTATTGTAGATGGTAACATGCCAAGCTTGGTTATCTCCCTTTCTTTTGAATTTTCAGTTTTTCTCTCTTCTGAATGAATCCATTAGGACAGAAAAATGCTATATTATATTCATTAAAAACAAAACAAAATGAAACACTTTTTTTTCCCCAAATGGCCCTCTAGCCACTATGAATGACTGATTGATTTTTTTATCAAAATGTGTCCAAATATTTGTTTCTCCTTACTGCCTGCACTTTCTCAGTTCCCATGCTCTCTAGATTGGATTTATTTCAGACCTTTCTCCTAATTAATCTTGTCGAATCTCAAATCTCAAATAGCTTCCATGTTATCAAATCCAGTGGTCACTCCTGAGTCTTCATTTGTATCAACCTTTCAATAACTTGACACCTGATCACTCCCACAGCCATGAGCCATCTTCTTTACTTGACTACATGAGATCACAAGTTTCTGGTTAGCTCTTGCCTCACTGACCAACTTTATGTCTAAAGTTTCACTTCTGAATCTTTCTAATTTACCTAAACTGTAAAAGTTGAATTAATGTGAGACTTTTGTTTTTCATTATACTTACTCCGCAAGTAATCTTCGTTCCATGACTTTATTTAGATTTTATCACTTAGAATCTCTTCAGACCACTTCCCAATTATCTGACTTCTATTTATTGTTCACACTTTAATTTAATACCTAAATCTTGTCACCAAAACTTAAAATACACGCCAAACTCAACCACTTCTCATCACCTTTAGCCTTTTACCAGGAACCACTATGTCTTGCCCAAACTGCTTAAGTAACCTATTATTTCCATGATTCCACTTCTGCCTTTTTCTAAACTATTTTCTAGACAATGATCAGAATTGTCCTTTGCCATCATAGGTCAGATATAGTTATTTATCTGTAAAATGTTCTGATGACTTCCCATACAACTCAAACAAAACAAAACAACAAAAACCCAGACTCTATCCCTCCCAAAACAAACAAAACACCAGAACTCCTAGCATTGCATTACAGAGTCTTATAGATCCAGACCTCACCCATTTCTCTCAATCCTCATTTCTGACCACTCTTTCATGTTTCACACCACTCTGGTTTCACTGGTTTCCACACGGTTCCTTATTCTCTTAGGATCTTTACAAGTTCCCCAGTGCTTCTGTTAAACTATTCATTACTCAGAGATCACCAAGATCCATTTCTACACTCATTTCAAGTCTCTTCTCAAATGTCAACTTATTGAGACTTTCCCTGAAAACTATATGTAAAATATCATACACCCTCATGATTTATCTTCCATACTCTGTTACTGTCTGAAATTATTTGTTTATATGTCTTATCCTCTAAAATGCAAGCTGCAACTTTTTTTTAACTTTTTTTAACAGTACCTCTGGTGCCATAGAACAACGCCTTTATACACAGTAATAACATAATAGCATAGAAAATCAGCAATAAATCCTTGTGAAATGCATAAAGGAATGAATGAATGAATGTATTTGGACTATCAGCTACAAGTGAGTTCAAAGAACTTTCAGCAATGAGTAAGGGGACCATAAAAGTATGAAGAAGTAATTTTACTACTGAGGCAAAGATGATTTTTTAAGAATATGATTTTAGTACAACTTTGAAATTATGTGACATAATACTATTTCTATAATTCTTCTATTATTTAATATTTAACTTGTCTATAGTTTTCTTGTTACTATACTTTGCTGTAGTGAACATCTGGAAATAGATGTTCATTAACATCTCAACTTTTAAATACTATAAATTCTAAGAAGTGGAATTACTAGTCAAGAATTTTAACCTTTTAAAGACTTGATACATACTACCAAACACCCACCAAGAAATATACATTTTTTTCTTCTACCAAAAGAATATTGAAATTCAAGTTTCCTTTACCCCAGGACAACTCTGTGCACTATCCATAAAAATAAATTTAACAACAAAGGGATTTATTAATATGAGATGTTAAAGTCACTTTTCCCCACCCATTTTCCAATGAGATTGGATATTATTGTGTATTTTGTAGTTATCCTTTATCACTACTAATTTTATTCTAAAGAGCAATGGTTCATCTTTATCTTATCTTCCTTATCTGTTATTTTGCAAATATTAATCCAAACATTCTTCCCTGGTTTACTGTTTGAATTTTGTTTATTGTGTTGACATTTATGTAATCAAGTATATCCATGTTTTCTTATGTTTTACCTTTTAATAACTTAATAATTAGCCATCCTTCTCCATCCTGAGATTTGTATGCCTTTCTTTTCAAAATTTAAACTTAAATCTACATAGGAACTATTTTGGAGTACATTATAAAGTTGTCTCATTTTATTTGTCCCAAAATCATTACCCAATTGCTAGAAAGTAAGTTACTAAATAATCCTTCATTTCCCCATCGCTTTATATCTCCATTTATCACTTCTATTGTACTAATCTCTTTATGTATATGCACTACTAAACTACACAGATCTCAATACTCTTGCTTTGTAAGCAGTCAGGGGCTATGTCTATTTACCTTACTATTTATCCCTAGAAAGAAGAAATCACCTAATAATTGTTTTTGAATTATGAATAAGGTGAGAGTTACTCTCATGCAAAACTGCGGAAGTGGAAGGGAACTCCTGCAGAATGGATATTCTCCAAATCAGTATCTCTAATCATGAAGCGCAGGGCTCCTCAATGTTCTACAATGCTTTCAACCAGCAAAACTAGAAAACAGATTAAAAAATTCTTTTCCAGAAAGTCTGAAGTAATACTGAGAAAAGAAAGTTTTCTCCAAGAGAAATATCTTAACAGTCTTCATCAACTGCTAGTCAAATATACTCCTTGAGAGCCACTGGGACCAAGCAAATCTGATATTTCCTTAATAAATAGCAGAAAGAAAGCCAGTACTGCCTTCTAATATTCTGAAATCTACCTAACTCATGAATACTGTGCTTGAGGATATTTTTGGGCCTTAGTGTCCAGGAGTCAAAGTTGAGATGGAAGTAGAAGAACTGAAGCATATGGGACTAGATGTCACTGTAACCAGTTTGTATCCATAAATTAAACCTCTAATTCTTATACAAACATGTTTTCTTGCCATGTAGTCTCATTCATCATATAAACCCAAGTTAAATATTCCCTCCTAGGTAACCCTTTTTTGTTTTCCTCTCCCTGATCTTCCTTTCTTCCCTCTATCACACTAGTCATTCTGTTCTACAGTGATGTATCGGCTTGTAAGTTTCTCAAGTTCAGCTCCAAAAAAGTTAGGGACTATGTCTGTATTTCTAAAATCTTGTAGAAGATGTAATACACTATAAATTTTAGTGAATGTTTTTGAACTAAATTAGTCCTGTCACCTAATGATGTATCAGAAAAAAATTTGTTTAAATGAAGATCCCAGTAAGGTATATCTGAATCAAAGGATCATGAATTTTCATGGCTACACATAGTCCTAAAAGTCATCTCATCCAACACCTCTTCCAATGTGTGAATTTCTTTTACATCCTATTTGAACACTTAATGTTGAGCAGCATATCCCCTCTGGAATTTCATCACAAATCTCCTAACTCTTTTTTAACAGCCTGCTGCTATGGTAAGACCCTTCACTTGCTATGTAGAGTGCATGTGTGAAGGGTTGGTTTGTCTCTATTAAATTTCACCTTGTTATAGTTTTCCATTGTTCCAGCTATGCCAAGAGTTCTGTGAACCATGGTTCTATCATTCATTGTGATTGCTGCCCTTCTCTGATTTGTGTTATATCCAAACTGAGGGCCTGGTCTTTATCAGCTCATTCCAGAGTGAATATCAAATAGCCTAAGTAGTGTGGCCTTTCCTTAGTCTCCTCAAAGTGATATATACTAAGCCAAGGTTAGACAACTTGATGTACTGGGTTTGTGACAATGACAGTAAACCGCTCACATGTATGGCTGGAACAGAAGAATCTAGGGCCAGAGGCCTAACTTTCACTGCTGACACCTCTTGAGACATGACTTCCAGAGCCATTCCCAGTGCTACTATCTTGAGGAAGTACACTGAGCCCTGTAGGTAATTATCTTGAGATGGCTGACAGTTAGGACAGTTCCATTAATGATATAAAAGAGAATGGGGAAAATACATTGGCATACTGCCCAAGTTTCTTAGGATCAACTATTTTTTTAAATACTTTATTTCTTTATTTGATAGAGAGAGACAGCGAGAGAAGGCACAAGCAGGGGAAGCTGGAGAGGGAGAAGCAGGCTTTCCTGCCAAGCACAGAGCCCAATGAGGGACTCGATCTTAGGACCCTGGGATCATGACCTGAGCTGAGGGCAAACACTTAACAACTGAGCCACCCAGGCACCCAGGAAAAATTATTTTAAATAATGTATACCTCAATCTATTTGGGTCTATTTGGTACTAAAGGAGTATTTCTTAGAAAAGTGTCCCCAGATACAAATACCAGTTATCCTTCTTATGATATAGTTTCGATTTTTTTTTTCCATTTACCACTTGAGTAAGCAAGATGACTACTTTTCCCAGTCCCATTTATAGATGAGACCTGGAAAGTGATTCCTGCCCAGAGGAATATTAGTGAAAACCATTTGTGCCACACACACACTACACCATATAATATCCCTCATCCTCTCTCATGTGTTCTACTCACACAACTAGACATAAAGGACTAAGAGAAAAGTTATGTGAGGGAAAGAGCCTAGATTTTTAGGGTCACTGACTAGAGTAAGATTGCACTTGGTCAAAAATATATGAAATGGATTTCAATGAAAGAGATAAAATTATTGGATTACACTAACACATTTGGGATTGGTTTATTTTATCAAGACAATTTTGATTAACACAGTTAGTATATACTAAGCAATTAGCAATGCCTATCAACACTGTCTGGTGACTGGTACTACAAACTTTCTTATTTAAATAGTAAATACTGAAAAGGGATTGGACCTCTACTTTGGAACTCCCATCCTTGCATCCACATTTAATAATATCTTTTCTATTTTAATAGATAGGAAATTAAAAAGACTTGTCTCTAATGGCTTTATATGTATAATGAGAAGCCACCAACTTAAGGACGATTTTTATAAGAAGTATCCAGAATACTATCATGAACCTAGCTAAAACAATCTAATAGAAAGTTTAATATGTAAGATTTTAATACATGCATAAATTGTTTAAGTTTTAGTTTATTTCCCTAAACATTTTATGAAAACTAAAATTGTGTCCTGCTTTAAAAATACACAATAAGTTAACAAGGAGAGAAGTTAGCATCACTAAAATTTAGCAAAAACATACTCAACATATGAGATATTCTAATAAAGTCACATTTTTTATATTGCATTTTAATAGAATCAAGAAAACTTAAAGAAAAGTAAATTAGAGCACATGGGAAAAGAATAAGGTTTTGACATATTAGTTATGAAATCATTATATTTAGCATTTCAACATGAGAATCATGGTCTTCATAAGTGCTAATAGTTTAAAAAAATGCTTCTTGATTCCTTTCACACCCACTGGTTTACTATAAGAGTATACAACTTATGAAATAAAGATACAAGTAATACCAGAACAGATGTAGAGTTTATGAATAAAAACTGACAAACTGGGGCAACTAGGTGGTTCTTGGTTTCAGCTCAGGTCATGATTTCAGGGTCATGAGATCGAGCCCCATGTCAGGCTCCACTCTGGGTGTAGAGTCTACTTAGGATTCTCTCTCATAGACACATCAACAATAAATTTCACAGTCTATTTTTAAAAATAAAAATACAAAGCAAAGATCATATAAGGTAGAGTAAAATATAAAAAGAAGTATAATCCTTAAAATTATAAATTCCTCAAGTTAGTAATAATGCTCACCAGTTTTGAAAATTTCCACAGTGTCAAAAATTAAAATTACCTTTTCTTGATATGGGTTATATTGTATATAAAAAATTTTCATTGCAAATTTCGAATAACTTAATATCCAATTAATATGTGCATTAATAAAATGTTACACTGCAAAAACTCCAACATTCATCATCTTCTATACCTGTCATCTGATATCAACATCAATAACAAAAGTAATTAAGAAGAGAAAAAATGAGATTGGACGAGGAATGAAAAATACTGTGCACAAAAAAAATATTGTGCAAAAAAAATGAAAGCAACATAAGAAAATGTTGGAGAAAATTAGTTACATATTATCTACTTTTGAAAATATACTATAATGGAGTCATAATCATATTTTCTACCTAAGAATGAAATACTAACGTTAGAGAAATAGAAGATGGAGACATAAGAGAACAAAACCTCTTTTGCAGTGATGTAGGCCAGTGGAAGAGAGTAGAAGAGTAGCTACATTGAGCCTGAAGAACATGTGCATTTGTAGTACATTTTTTCCCCCAAAAGGAGAGACTTTGACATTACAAATGATTTGGTTTTCTTTAAGGACAAAAGCATAAAATCTTGAAGAAATAGTAAATATTGAAGAAATAAGAAATTCTAGAGGACATGAGGTGTTAAAGATAAAATTATAATGAGTTCAAAATCCTGCAAATTTAACCTAGTTTCAACAATTTTTAAACCATATGTAATAAGTTTACGCATATTAGTAAACAAGTGCACATTCCCAATACTGACATGGGACTCTACAAACTAAAGAACACTTCTAGATAAATGCTACATAAATTTCACTAAAATTTTCCTTGATCTTCCAGCCAAGTGAAAAGCAAAATTGATAGATGGTGAACTGGGCATCCAAAATACAAAAACATCATTAGAATAATTCTGCAAATTAGCACAACTTCCTGTATCTCAGTTCACAATATGGTATGTAGAAATACGGTTGAACAGCATTTTCAACATTTCATTATCAATGTCAAATAGGTAGTTTGTACTATAACAAAAACTTGTTCCATGTGGCGTGACCTGCCTTGAACAGACACAGCCCAAGGGGACATTTTGCAATTTGAGTCTTGAAAACCTATCAGAATAGGTACTTATAATTTCATTTTTATTTGTAGTACTTATTGCTATCTTTCTACTCATTTACTAAGAAAACAGAAAAAAAATCATAAATAATAAATTATGTCAATTTATGTGTGATAAGAAACTTCTAATTCTATACAATAATTTCTATCATCACCACCCTAATTAAAGGTGTCCTTTTGTTTTGATTCTACTTTAGTATTTATGTGCCTTACAGAAATTACACTTTATTGCATTTCGTAGGAGAACATTACTTCTTATATGGTATAACCTCTTATAAAAGTATAATACCACAGGGGTGCCTGGGTGGCTCAGTTGGTTAAGCGACTGCCTTCGGCTCAGGTCATGATCCCGGAGTCCTGAGATCGAGCCCTACATCAGGCACCCTGATCAGCGGGAAGCCTGCTTCTCCCTCTCTCACTCCCCCTACTTGTGTCCCCTCTCTGGCTGTGTTTCTCTCTGTCAAATAAATAAATAAAATCTTAAAAAAAAGTATAATACCACAAAGAGCATTTAACAACGATGAAAACAAAAACATGGTGCAGAGCTCTTTTATGGGCTTTCATCTACAGTGTAAATGAACTTATTGTACACTATGGAAAATTTGGCTGTAAATGTAGTTTAAACAATTTTGCTAAAAAACATTACCTTGACTAGTTCACTTTTATGCTAGTTTTCTTTTTTACTCTTTATACAGAATACAGACACAGAAATAAGACATACTTAGTAAATATACTTCAGATTTCTCTGAGACTTAGAAAAGAATCTTTTCAATGTGGATATGGTAGGCCTTGTGTAAAAGTAAATCTTAGAACTGGATAAAGCTCAGAAAAAATGCTTTCCATCCTCTATATCCTCAATTTAGCTACTGTTTTAGTAATCTAAATTTGTTTACCTGTTGTAAAGACAGTGAAAAACAGGCTGGAGACTTTATCATTGGCATTAAAACTATCACCAAAAAAAAAAAAAAAAAAAAAAAAAAAAAAAAAAAAAAAAAAAAAAAAAAAAGGAAATCCTTACTGCATTATTTTTTCAACATGATAAGATTTTAGTTTTCTAAATAGCTATCATAATTGGGATAAATACAGTATTGTGGGTACAGAGGAAAAGAAATTAAAATTCAAGCAGTTACAGACAATATGCAGAGTGTATTACCAAGAAGTTGCATCTGATTCTGGTAAAGAACAGGTAGATGTCTGTAGAGTGGAAAGAAAGAAAGGCCATTCCAAATAGAGAGAAAAGACATGAGAGGTTATTTGGTGCTAGAGAACATAAAAATGCAAAATAACTCAGAACAGCAGAAGATTATGTGTTTTGTTTTGTTTTTTAAAGACTGATTGATTTTTAAAGAGAGAGAGAGTGTGTGCACTAGCAGGAGGGGCAGTGGGAGAAGGAGAGAGAGAATCTCAAGCAGACTCCACATGCAGTGCACCAGAGGTAGGACTCCACCTCACAACTCTGAGAGCATGACCCTAAGATCAGGACCCTGATATCATAAAGCAGAAACCAAGAACTGGACCTTAACCCACTGTACACCCAGGTGCCCTGAAGTTTTTGTTGTCAGTAGAGATAAAATAGGAGTTTTATGTCATGGTAAGAAGTTTGAGTTTTATTATATAAGCAAATTAAAATGTAATTACAAAAAAAAAGTTAATTTCATTGTGCATTTACTATGGGCCAATTGTAGGAGCAAGGGCCTACCCTATTAAATTCTTTTTTTTTTTTTAAAGATTTTATTTATTTGACAGAGAGAAACACGGCCAGAGAGGGAACATAAGCAGGGGGAGTGAGAGAGGGAGAAGCAGGCTTCCCGCCGAGCAGGGAGCCCAATGTGGGACTCGATCCCGGGTCTCCGGGATCATGACCTGAGCTGAAGGCAGTCGCTTAACCAACTGAGCCACCCAGGCACCCCAACCCTATTAAATTCTTAAAACAAACTTTGAGCTGGTTATTGTTGGTAATCTTTCATTCATTAAAAGGAAAAATTGAGGGGCAGATAATTCATTCGTTTGTGTTGCAAAGCCCTAATTTGTACTCCAGCAAACACAATCCAGAGCCTTTGTTCCTCGACACTGCAACACTCTACCCATCCTAAGAAGCCATATTTTTGTATTATGATGTGGAGGTATAAATAGTCCAAAGACACTTCCTCATTATAATTATTCAGTAATATTTAATCATGTGAATCTAATTTTAGTTTGAAATCTAATAAACAGTATAAGGGAATCTTGAAAATACTAAAAATGCCTCATTAAATATTCTTTCAAACTGTAGTTTCTTATTTTTTTTTGTTGACATTGCATAGCATTTTTCTGTTACCTTTTATGGTATCATTTTTTTGTAGTGCTTCAGATAAAACTGTTGGTCTGAGGGTTTCTATTCTTAAGGTTTTTTTGGCATCAAAACATTATATAGTATATCAACTTTGGTTCAAAAGCATACTTAAAATAAAATGACAAAGACTTTCCATGCTCTGGTTTTAAAGGTGCTGGAGTCCACAGTGTAAAACAAATACACAGAAAAGGGCTTTGGAACCTGACTCAGCTAGGTTCAAATCCCAAATTTGCTATTTACTTATATTATGATTCATTGACTTGGGAAGATCTCCAAATTTATTCAATGCCCTACTTTTTTTTTTTCTCTTTTTCTTTTTTTTTTTTTTTTTTTTTTTTTTTTTTTTTTTTTTTTTTTTTTTGCTCATTTCTAAACTGTAAATAATACTTAACTCATATGTTCTTGGTGGGAATTATATAATAGAATATTAAAATGCTTGTACATTGCTAGATCTCATAGTTCTAAAAATGGTGTTGCCGATGTCCTTGTGATTATATTGTTGTTACTGTTGTTTGCTATCATAAGGACTGACCTGCTAGCCCTCGCCCAAAGTTGCTCATCCTAGATACCTTGGTTATTGATGTTTACTTACTGCCTGATTTTTTACGTCCAAAATTAATTCATTTTATTTTATTTTATTTTTTAAAGATTTTATATATTTGACAGAGAGAAACACAGCTAGAGAGGAAACACAAGCAAGGGGAGTGAGAGAGGGAGAAACAGGCTTCCCGCCGAGGAGGGAGCCTGATACGGGATTCGATCCTGGGTCTCCAGAATCATGACCTGAGCCGAAGGCAGTCGCTTAACCAACTGAGCCACCCAAAATTAACTTTTAAAAAATCACCCTCTAATTGAGCTTCACTGCCAGTGAATCTCTATTAACTGTTACAGGTAACTGACCATGGGCTATATGTCATCCCCAAAGCCCCCTGGGTGATTCTCATGAGAGATTGCTTCATATCCAGTTTCCTTAGCAAAAGGTTCTTGAGAATTAAGATAGTTTTCTTTCAACTATTCTAGCATACAAATAATATATTTAAGAAACTGCATGTTGAAACATACTTGGCTTTTTTTTTCCCCAAAGACTGACATGTTAGAATATATAATGTTATACTGTGTTTTCTCTGAAACACTTATTGGTTTTCAAGTAGGGTGAATATTTCTCAGTAAAACTGAGGAATAGAATTTTTTCAATGATCAGATCAGATGCTAATAACATAAAGGGCTGAAAGGAGGAAAGACAAATACTATTTACTTTGCTTCCTTCCCAAATTTTTGAGTCTTATGATCTCCCTCAGAATACGGGTTGAGGGGTGCCTGGGTGGCTCAGTCCTTAAGCGTCTGCCTTCGGCTCAGGTTATGGTCCAAGAATCCCAGGATCAAGCCCCGCGTTGGGCTCCCTGCTTGGTGGGAAGCCTGCTTCTCCCTCTCTCACTCCCTCTGCTTATGTTCCCTCTCTAGCTGTGTTTCTCTCTGTCAAACAAATAAATACAATCTTAAAAAAAAAAAAAAAGAATATGGGTTTTAAGAAAACATCTAAGATTAACAAATGAACAAAAATATGTAAGTATAATTATTATGCTTTCCTTTTCAATTTTAACTTTTTTTCTTATCAAAAACCTCTTCACTTATTGTCATTACTAGCCATGCTTAAACTAATTTCCTTGAAGGTCTGATCCTTGAATAAGTTTACATATATAAATATTAAAGATATATAAAGGTATTAAGCTTTTACGAAACTCTAAAAAAGTTTTTAAACTTTTTTAAGGTTTTAGATTTCCCAATAATGTGACACTGAAAGTGTTTGTGAGTATTATATACATATATATGCTATACACATACACATATATTTACACAAAATGAACACTTCTTAAATTCCAGGTTTTTTAAAATTTAATTTTATTTTATCCCAAATTCCACTTATTTGTTTCCACTTAGTCTCATTTATGTACCTCCTATCACATGTCTAGTTAATTATAGTTATTGTTACTGCAACAATCTTATTTACTGCAAAGTAAACTCTCATAACTACTCTCATATATTTTGAGCAGTGAATTCCTCCAAATGTCAGTTATACATTTTTGTCTGTATTTAAGATATCCTAACTGACCATCATTGAAATTCCAATTCTTAATCTGGTTCAACTGCATTTAGTTATAATATATAGCATTATTCATAATTTAAAGGTAATATTCCACACTTAACATTCAAAGGTGCCAATATCTCTCCAGAATAATGACATCTCCGAAAGTGAACCCCTAGATTTTAAATAAGAATTTAACCAGTGCAGTTATACACAGAAGGTATGTTTCCTGTGTAAGGCTAACAAGATGGCTACCAGGAGCCCTCTGGGATGGCATTCATTACTTTAGCAAATTTGCTGTGGTCAAAGGTCTGCCCTTCGAAACTGCAGATACATAAACCTGATTTTGTCAGCACATACAGAGTGTGTCCTTCTCTCAGGACCAGATATTGACCAAGCTCACGTGACTGATGTATAAAAGCAGAAAGTCAATTGTTCTGTGGATAGAGTGTAATGGGTTCTTAACCCTCCTTTTGGCTATTACTCTTTGGTGTTTGTTTTCCACTTTTAATCAAATGATGCTTTTTATCTCAGTACAAGTGCAATTTCTTTCACACTAGAGTCTGCTAGCTGTTATGAAGTGGTGAATGGAATCAGAGCATTCCCCAGTTTTATTGTTCACCCCCTTCAGAATGTTTTCAGAGGTTATGAGCAGAATTATCTACAACTTTCACCATATGTTCAATTTTCTTTTGAGAGAAAGGGAAGGAGGTCAGCCCTCTAAATTTAAAAACAACAATAGGAGGAATAAAGCATATTACTCTTTAAAATTTCCCAAACCCTAAATGTTTAATGACTGTCTAAATCTAAACTAGTTTACCTTCTCTGAGTACATGGGTCCCTGCTTTCAAATGTCATTGAACAAAATGTTTCTAAAATATTGCCTTGCTACATCCCTAAACTTGATCCCAAATGGCCTTTACAGATAGCCCACTTATCAATTACTTCAATAAGAACCAGGACATCAGATGCTTAATAGTAGAATTTCTTCATGAGCCATGGTATCCAAACTGCATTTCCAATGATATTTATAAGCACAAAGGGTTTGACTGGAAACTGCCTATGTAGGAATATACCAATTCACAACATTCTCTCCAAGGGCAGTCAATAGGAGATATAAATCCCTAATGCTCCGATGCCAATTCAGAGAGTCAAAAAGTTACCAGTGAATACAATGCCACCTACTTCATCAGCAAAGACTGAAAACAATTCAAACTCCCTTCAATTAAAAAAAAAAAAAAAGTTGTTTATTTCAATTTGGAGACATCCTTGGAATCTCTTATAGATGGAAAGACCATTTATCTAAGCTTGCCAAGGAAATTCCAATTTTTTTGCCTGTAATCCTGGCATAATTATTAATTATGCTCAGTTCTTCCAAAATCGTCCCACTTTGGAAAGTTTTCTCTTGTAAAGTCAATTCCAGGACATATTTTCCAGATATTGTACAATCCTTATCTTTATGCATGCAACTCTAGCCCAGTAGCCTTCTGATAGTATCTTTTAAGCCATGTTTACTCTCTTCACATGGTCTTTGCAAATACTGCATTAAAGGACTGTTTTTCTTACTCAAAAGTATGCATTCTTTAGATCTCAGCTTCGTGGTCATTTAAGAAGTCTTCCTTGACTTCAATGAATATCCACCTATTATTCACTTCTACTGTGCAATGAACACAGTCATATCTATTTGCATTTTTTATATATAGTTATAACCCCTCTATGTGCTTTAGTGATCTCCACTAAACTGCAAACTCCATGAAAACAAAAGCTGACAAGTTTTTTTGTTTGTTTGTTTTTAAGATTTTATTTATTTATTTGACAGAGAGAGAGAGATCACAAGTAGGCAGAGAAGCAGGCAGAGAGAGAGGAGGAAACAGGCTCCCCACCGAGCAGAGAGCCCGATGCGGGCCTCGATCCCAGGACCCTGAGATTCTGACCTGAGCTGAAAGCAGAGACTTTAACCCACTGAGCCACCCAGGTGCCCAAAAGCTGACAAGTTTTTGAAGACTGTAAGTCTTCAGGACATAGCATAATGCTGGGCATAGTATATAATCCTTTAATAGTATCTATTGAATAAACAAAAAAGAAATTTAGAAGATATAATGAATTTAGGAACATTTATACAACTAATTACAAATTATCTTTCTGCATTTTATTTATTTTTATTCTACTCCAAAAACACCCAACCAATTATAAGAACGCTGAAAGATAAAACATAGTAAGACTAATAACGGAGGTCCTTCTACTCTGACTGTGTCCAGAAAACCTTGTGCTTGTCTTCTTTATACTTGTCAGTCCATCTCTGAGGAGAGGAAGAAAAAGCAAACATGGAATTTGAAGGGTGTATAACACAGTATGCATTTTTCATGTCCTGCCAGCCTATCCCACTTATTCTAAAACCTTAAAAGGCTCTGAAAGGGAAAGTTATTCTACTCTATGAGAACTGAAATCTTTTTTTTTTCTTTCTTTCTTTCTTTCTTTCTTTCTTTTTTTTTTTTTTTAGCCAGATACCTATAGACTTATCCTATTCTTCCTCAATTTCCACTTCTGTATTTATACTTGGGATTAAAGTAAACTGGCAATGGTAATTTGAACTCTACAAAGAATTATCTTCTATTTCCCATTACTTTTATGAAAATAGAATACAGGTTTGTACAAGGAGTTAGCATAATGACTTTCTTATCAAAAAGAATAATTTTAATTGCATTTTTATATATATTGCCCAATTTGAAGGAGGAAATCAAAGACAGTTCATGTGCTTGGTCTCACACAAGTATTCAAACCCTAATACCTAATCTGGAATTTCCACACAGTACATTATAATATACCTACTTGTTATTTTGTAATAAAAAAACAGAATTTGTTACAAGGCCTGAGATACTGAAATCCATGTGATTTGTGTATTTTCTGTTTTAATCAGCTCTGCAACGGAAAGCTGGATAAAAATTGTCATGTTTCTTAAGGAATCAAAACAAAACTAAAGTTAGGTGTATCAAATGTACAGTGACAACAAGCTAGGCGAGTCATCATCCATCTCACAGTGAAGACAACTTCATTAACAAAAAAGCAGGCATAAAAGAAGTGGGAATGAGAGTATAGAAAAAGGATATGTGCATGCAAAGTCTTCACCCAAGAAAAATGGATAGATCCCATAAAAGATTATCCCTGTTATTCTTTTTCATAAGTTTTGTCACTGGTTGACTCCTCATGAACATTCATTCTTTCATTAGCTCTTAGTAACAACTTACTCAGGTAACAATTAAGTCACATAGGCCTGGTAAGTATTCTTTCTCCTTCCAATAACCTGCATATTCTTGCTTTGCTCTACTGTGTTAATGTCATAGTTAATGTCTCAAAGAATTATTACACTTCACTTTTTTCCAAATCCTTGAATAAAACCTAACTATACTCCTAAGTTACAATATTATGTTCATATACTATATATACTATATATATTTCTTATATACCAAAAGTTTTATTTGTCATTATTTATATAGCATACAGAATCTCTTTAAATCCAGTCATACTAAATGAAAATATATTGCAGGGCACCTGGTGGCTCAGTCAGTTAAACTTTTGCCCTTGGCTCAGGTCATGATCCCGCAGTCCTGGGAGTGAGTCCCACATCTAGCTCCCTATTCAATGGGGAGACTACTTCTTCTCCCTCTCCCCCTGTTTGCCACCCCCACCCCCTAATTGTGCTCTAGCTCTTTCTCTCTCCTTCTCTCTTGCTCTCTCTCTCAAATAAGTAAAATCTTCAAAAAAATTAAAAAAGAAGATATATTGCTTAAATGCTTAATTTCGACAAACTGTTTCTTTTTGTTTCATAGCACAGGTCTGTGATTTCTAGAAAAAGGACCAAGTATGTCTTGGTTAACTTGACCAATCAGTAAATGTAAATATAAATATAACACTATAATTAAGTGAAATTTATTGAATACATTATTTTTTGTTAGATATCATAGAGGAAAAATTCTCAACATTCTTACCAAGTATCTTTGTATTAAGATTGTCTATGGGGGCGCCTGGGTGGCTCAATTGGTTGGGCGACTGCCTTCGGTTCAGGTCATGATCCTGGACACCCGGGATCGAGTCCCACATTGGGCTCCCTGCTCGGCGGGAAAGCCTACTTCTCCCTCTCTCACTCCCCCTGCTTGTGTTCCTTCTCTAACTGTGCTTCTCACTATCAAATAAATAAAATCTTTAAAAAAAAAAAAAAGATCGTCTGTTTGGTCTCTTCATTAAAATATCAAATGACAAAGCAGAAAATGCAAAAATCGTACATCTTAGTAAGATATAACTTAATATTTGACAATAGCTTCATATTTAACACACTTAATAAAATGATTCTTTGTGTGATATTAGAGTGGTTATAATTTTGATAAACCACAAACATAAAATTGCAAAGCCTGTTATGTCAAAGCAAATTCCTCGTATTCCCTGTCAAGTTTAGTTATATTGAGATACTGTTAAACTTTATTTTTAATATGGCTGCAACCACTACCATGACTCTCTTAATGTTTACACTTGCTTAAATATATTTAGCTGAAGTTGAAACCTGAATCCATGTCTGATAGCTATTTTATTTTATCTTTTTGAAGATTTTATTTTTTTATTGCAGAAAGAGAGAGAGAGAGAGAGAGAGAGAGAGAGAGAGAGAGAGAGAGAGAGAGAAAGCATGAGTGGGGCAAGGGAGAGGGAGAAGCAGACTCCCTGCTGAACAGGAAGCAATGTAGGACTCAATCCTACTCAATCCTAGGATCCTGGGATCATGACTCAAGCTGAAGGCAGATGCTCAACAAACTGAATCACTCAGGAGTCCCCTGATAGCTAGTTTAATTATGCTGGTCAACTGCGTCCTAAATTCAAAACCCATCATCAGATTAACTCTATATTTTTCAAGACCAAAACGAGGCAACAAAGTAGAGGCAAAAAGAAGTTAACTATCTCCATATGTGTGAATTGCTTCTAGCCTTTCAGAGGATGTCATATCTAGAACTTTTTGAATGTCAGTCTAGAAGGAAGGATTTAGAACATGTACTCCATATCAAATGAAGCAAGAGAAGCATTTTTCTTGAAGTTTTAAGCAAAGGAATGAAAAGAACTCTCTAGTGTGGTCTGTGAACTGAATTCTTGCTAGTCTAGGCATGGTTATGGAATATCAGTGGCATCAACACCTGGGAGGCTCTTTAAAAATGCAGAATATCAGGTCCTATCTCCCACATTATAAATTAGATTCTATTTTTATCAAATTCTCCAGGTAATTCATATATGTACAATAAAGTTTGAGAAGCACTGGTCTAGGTAACCCTCACCAAAAATATAAATTATATTTCATGTGAGTTTTTCAGAAATTTGTGCTAACTGCACATTTATTTCAATGGATTTAGGAGTTACATTTGCATATTTTCTCCTAGTTATAAGCACTAAGTTCAGTTCAATAAGATAATTCAAATGTTTGTACTAGGCAAAACCCAAGACACATTTAAGCTAAGTATTACATTAAATTTTAAACACAAATGCATTTCAAAGGAATTCAATCTATATATTTTGAACTAATTTACATTTAAATTTTTAAAGCACACTTTTGATGTCTATAAAGTTTCAAGAGGTGTGTGTGTGTGTGTGTGTGTGTGTGTGTGTTAATACCAGAAACTTCAGAATATTATTCAGGGATCCTGAATTTTAAAAATTAAAGTTTTGAAAAGTATTTAACTTAGAAAACTGTGATTTACAATGCCAGTCCAAAATAACATTACTTAAAATAATTCATTTCACCAAAGTTCCAAGATAAAGAAAAATCCATTTAAAGCAATCAATTTGCTATTTTTAACACTTTGCAGCAAAATATAGTAATGGGCTTTGATTATGCAATTTTAAGTAAAATTTTTTAAAACTACAGTGACATATGTGGGTGAATGCTTAATTTTTTCCTTATATTACCTCTGAAGTAATTTTCAAATATTATGACTAAAAATGGGATTTTCTTCATAGGCATGCTGTTTAGATGTATGTGAAAGACTGATAGTAACATACTAAAACGAAAACATAAGTATATCAAATATCTGAGCAAAAAGTGTAGAAAGGAAAGTGAGACAATTAGTGGGGTGCATGAATTATACAATCAGAAGGCATGGATTATACAATCAGGTATATCATATTTCCCATAAATAAGTAAGAAAGTTGAATTAGTTTCCCTTGTAAATGAGTCAGGAATTGGCCAGGCATACTACTCACTTGTCTCTCTTTCACTAACGTATTTGTCTTCTTTCTCCTTAAATCAAATGAATGATCAATATGATGTAGCTATGAGGATACTGACTTGGTTTTCCTATGGTCTCAGAGAATAAGTCTTACTGTATATATTTCTTATTTAAAATAAAACCACTGAAGATGATGATCTATCATCTAATTTGAAGTACATGATAATCCTATTAAAAACAGATTTTAAGGAAACTTGCTGTTTTTCTAAATTACCAATATACTCTCCCAAGTTATTAAAACCTTGAGCAAGAAAATGATGCATTTTCTTATTAAGTTCATCACTAAATATTCAGAAAACTCTATTCTTTATGCTGTGCTCAAAATTAAGCAGTTGTGATTGGGGTAGATGGATCACCTGTCTTCTCTGCAAGCACAACCAACTGTCAGGTCTGTAGTGAATGCAACTCTTGTTTTCAATCCTTTCTTTCCTTTCTTTCCTTTCTTTCCCCCTCCTTCTTCTTTCTTTCCCTCCCCCTCCCACTTCTTATTTTTTGTTTGTTTGTTTGTTTTGTTTTGCTTTTTAAAGAGCCAGAAACTTAGTGTCAAAATACAATCAAGGATCTATCAAGAACAAAGAAAGACCCAAATTTTTGAAAACTTGAGATGAAGAACTATGTCTTTTCTTTTTTAGCTGTACTATGCTGACTTGCGTTCATTTTTGGAACAAACAGCTATGCATAGAAATACTGACAACAGTGTTTTTACAAGCTAGAATCTCACTTTCCTTAAGGGTTTTTTTTTTTTTTCCTTCTTCCTAGTGGTCCATACACTTGCAGCCTAAATTTCTAATTTTAAGCAATACAAGAGTGCCCTAATAAGACTACCTTGTCATCATATGTGAAGCCTCACCTAGCCCTGGGATCTCTCAAAGAGCTACTTCAATGTTATGTAGAAACAGACGCTAAAATTGATCTATAAGAAATCAAATCATTGGATACAACTGCGGTTTCTAAAGGTCAATCCACAGCTTACACCAAGTGAGAGCCTGGGGCCATCAGAGTACATTAAGCTTGGATAACAAACATACACATAGTAAGAGCACTGACCTTAACAAAGTATAACCTGTAGGGGGATGATAACTCTTGAAATATGCTGTTTATGAATATGCCATTTTCTTACCATCCACTTAAAATTTTCTAAGTGCAACAGTAGAATCTTTATTCCCTACTTCTAATCTAAAATCACTATTTTTTTACCAATATCATTCCATAAAACCTATTAAACTACAGGAAATATGAAATCAGAAGTAAAGCTTTTTAGAATTTTTACATAATTCATATACTCAAGTATTTTACACTGTAGCCCCAAAGAGTTCGTCTCAGTCCTGACTAATAGACTTGAATGTTGGCAACCCACCCAGTAAAATCTGTAGACAAATTAACACTTTGTTTGGTCTTGACCTCCTGACCCATTTCCTTTAAACTAATTTAGTTATTTCTTATTGAATACAACTCTGAAATTAGCTATAAACCCAAATTATCCTCTCAGTCCAGACTACCTTATAGAAACAAAAAACAGTGGTATATGATTACACTTTATTACTGCTAGGAAATTTCAGTGCATTAGATTTTGAAGAAAAATGATCTTACAAAGGAGCTTGACTGATATTTGATGGAATTCTGGCTGACCAAAGTACATACCTAATTGAAGACAATCATTACAGAACAAATTCTTAAATTAGTTTGGAGGCAGAAGACATATTTTTAAGGGACAGTAGAGGGTAGATATTACTGTTATGAAAACAATCTAAAGCAAGGGTTGGGTGGGAAAAAGTATTTTGAAGATGACATACTGTTCACTATATACCCTCTTAAAACATTGATGTTTATACTACGGTTATGCACATCATATTTAAAAAGTACACCAAATAATGCTCAGTTGACTCTCAAACAACACAGGTTTGGACAGCACAGGTCCACTTATACATGAATTTTTTTTTTTCAGTAAATACAACACTGTAAATGTATTTTCTTTTCTTTACTATCTGTTTAATAACATTTACTTTTCTCTATTTTATTGTAAGAGTAGAGTATAGAATACATATAACATACAAAACATGTGTTGATTGACTTTTTAATATTAATGGTAAGGCTTCCAGTCAACAGCAGGCTGTTAGTAGTTAAATTTTTGGATAGTCAAAAGTTGTAAGTGAATTTTTGTTTGGGCAAGAGATTGGTACCCCCAATTTCAGAATTGTTAAAAGCCCAACTACGTTAGCATTTTTAAGTAGTCAAAATCAACTTCAGGGACAGAAATAATACTCTATTTAAAGATAAATTAGGGACGCCTGGGTGGCTCAGTTGGTTGAGCCACTGCCTTCGGCTCAGGTCATGATCCCGGAGATCCGGGATCGAGTCCCACATCGGGCTCCCTGCTCGGCAGGAAGCCTGCTTCTCCCTCTCTCACTCCCCCTGCTTGTGTTCCCTCTCTGGCTGTGTTTCTCTCTGTCAAATAAGAAAAAAAAAAAAATAAATAAAAATAAAGATAAATTAACCAAAAAGTTGTATTAAAGAATTTTTATTGGCTACATTAAGTCACTATTCTCAAAACATCTCAAATATCAATAGGGTATTAGACACTAAAACAAACATGACTTATCAATGGACTCAGCAATTCTTCCTAAGAACGGCAGTAAGATGGAATAAGGGAGAAATGAAGAAAGGATAAGCATCATTATATCTCAAGAAAAAGCAGTATCTGTTCTTTCCTCTTCCAAGATAAATGGAAAAGAAAATGAGAGAGTTTAAAGAGGAAAAGGAGGTGCTTTGTCTATATAAGGCAGAGAAAGTAAGTTAATAGCAATAGAAAAAACAAGAAATTATAAAAATACTAAAAAATGAGTGCCAAGCTGCTACTAAGAACCTCAATGCAATGAAGTCTAAATGCTGAAAACACAATGAAACTATGTAAGTTAAAAGAAACAAATTGTTTATTTCTTGCAAAAACACCTTACCAACCTACCAGTTTTTCTTCTTCAAGAATTAACATGCAAAAAGAAAGCATAAGAAGTTGGGGGATTCCTTGGTTTTAAGATTCACTGCTCCAATTTAGCATTTCAAAGTGAATCCTATTTACCAAACCTCCAGTTACCTAAACACAATTAAAAGTCATAATCACTGATCAAAAATTAACATAGTTTGTGTGAGAACATCACACAACACATAAGACCTCTCTAGGAGCATCACCTGCAGAGCTGTTAATGAACAGGCATCTGAGAACATGCTTTGACCTTGTTTTTCTAGATAGAGGGGAAAGAGTACAGCACAAAGAGGACAGAATAAAAGTTAAGAAAGTCAGGTTAGATTTAGAAAAAGTTATATATAAATGCAATTTTCCAAGAAAGGAAGGAGGAGGCTTAGAAAAATAGTAGAGTAGAAGGACCCTAAGCTAACATCATCCTAGGTTTATAATTAGATATCACTCATATCTGAATAAATAAACCAGAGATTGATCCTAAGACTGGCAGAACAAACTCAACTAAATGTAGAGAAGTCATATTGGAGAGATTAGGAAGGGCAGAAACAGTGGTCGGGAGCTGCCTGCAAGAGGAAGGGAACTGTAGGCACTAAGAGAGGAAAGTGTCAGGGAGCCCACAGGGGAAAATGAATCCCCATAATGTCTGGCCTTGGAAATGAGAGGGGTCAAGTTCTCTGAGTTTATATAACCAGGGGGACTCGGAGCTTAAAAGTCAGCTAACTCAGTACTGAACAAGCTGTAAGGGCAAATGACAGCTAAGTTGCTACCTTTAAAGAGACAACAACCCACACACAGGGAACACAGAAGCAATAGTTTGTACAACAGGAGGGGTAGAGGAGAGGGATATCTGTTTATACTGATTTCAGACTGTGTTAGGGGACTTCTCTGGGAACAAAGGAGCTAGCAGGCGCCATTTTGCTCTGCCACCACCCAGCATAAACACAGACCCATCTGCAGGAGGTGGTATAGCACAAATAGTTGCTACCTAACCTGCTAGCAGTGTATCATACCCATGAGTTCTCCTGAGGACTCACCTACTCCAAGCCTACTAGCCTCTACCTTGAGCTCAGGGCAAATTTTGTTAATATTGTGTGCACCCTGCCCAATCTCCACCTCAGTGCTTGGTGCCCCTGTGGCAAACCACACTTGAGGGATCCAGCCTAGAACTAATGGCTAATCCTACACAGGTACTTTGTGCAACCATCATGTACACAGACACCCCTAGCCGCCACCACCACCACCGCAATGTGCTGTACCCCCATTGGCCACTGGCCTGTGAGGGATCCCACATAAGACTCAGTACAAATTTTGCTAACACCTCTACCCCACCCCCAGCATTCTCCACTCATGTCCTTCAGAGCTGGTCTGCATGGGTCTCACTAACATCACAAAGGGCAAGCATAGCCCACAACAGGCAAAGAATCAGTGAAGACCTATGGATTCAAAGGAAAAATGAGTAAGACACAATAGAAGGAAGCAAGCAACCCACATGGAAGACTCCTCTGAAGTACTAGGTTCAGGTGAACAAAGAATACTGAATAGCAGGACACTATAGGACCTCTTCTTCATAAAGCCACTACTTTCAGGAGCCAAAGATGTAGCAGACTTTCCTAATACAGAGAAACAGATAGGGAGTAAACAAATGAGACAAAGCAATATATCCCAAAGGAAAAAAACAGAACCAAATCATAGCAGGAGATTTAACTAAAACAGAACTAAGTAATATGCTTTATAGAGAACTTAAAGTAATAATAAAGATACTCACTGGACTTCAGAAAAGGGTGGAGGGCATCAGTGGGACTCTTAACAAAGAGATAAAAAATAACATATCAGGGACTAAGAACTCAATAAATGAAATTAAAAATATAGTAGAGGAAATAAATAATAGAATACAGGAAGTAGAGGAATGTATCAGTGACCTGGAGGATAGAGTAATGGAAAGTAATCAAGCTGACCAGGTGAGAGGTAAACAAATACTGTATAATGAGAACAGACATGGAGAACTCAGTGACTCCATCAAGAGTAACAATGATCAATATTAAAGGAATTCCAGAAGAAGAGAGAAATGGGAGCAGAAAATGTGTTTAAAGAAATAATTACTGGAAACGTCTCAAATCTAGGGAAAGAGAGTTCCAGATTCAAGA
The DNA here is from genome assembly GCA_004023965.1 of Spilogale gracilis. NCBI lineage: Eukaryota > Metazoa > Chordata > Mammalia > Carnivora > Mephitidae > Spilogale > Spilogale gracilis. Next base: position 128,399 of record PITA01003292.1, read on the forward strand.
GGTAGAGATTCCCCAACAAATTCGATGCAAGGAGGTCTACACCAAAACACACAGTAATTAAAGTGACAAATAAAAGTGGTAAAGAATGTTAAAGATTGCAAGAGAAAATAAGAGAATTACAAATAAAGAAAACCCCATAAGGACATGAGCTGATATTTCAGCAGAAACGTTGCAGGCCAGAAAAAAGTGGCATGAGATATCCAAAGTGCTGAAAGGAAAAAATCTGTAGCCACTGTAACTGGCAAGGCTAATATTCAGACTAGAAGGAGAGTAAAGACTTTTCCAGGCAAACAAAAATTAAAAGATTTCATAACTACTAAACCAGGCCTCTAAGAAATGGTAAGGGGGATTCTGTGAGTGAAAAACAAAAACCGTAAGTAAGACTAAGAGAAACAGGAAACACAAAAGAAAAAAAAAGCATATCTATAAAATTCCATCAGGAGATGTGCAAAATAAAAGGATATTAAAAATGATACCAGATACCTGAAACATGGAGGAGAAAAGAGTAAAAATGAGTTCAAAATTATGCAACCATCAGCTTACTATAGACTGCTATATGCAGAAGATGTTATATGTAAACCAAATGGCAATTACAAATCAAAAAACAAGTAATAGATATGCAAAAAATAAAGAGTAAGGAATCCAAGTATATCACTAAAGAAACAGCAAACCATGAAAGAGAAAAAAGAGAAGAAAAGATCAGAGAAAAACTACAAAAGCAATCACAAAACAAATAAGAAAATGACAATAAAATACATATCAATCAATAATTACTTTAAATGTAAACAAAATACTCTAATCAAAAGACACAGCCTATAAAAAAAGAAAAAAAAAAGACATAGGGAGATGAAGTAGATAAGAAACCAAGACCCATCTATATGGTGTCTAAAAGAGACTCATTTCAGACCCAAAGGCAGATTGAAAGTGAGGTAATGGAATAATATTTATCATGTGAAAAGATTTCAAAAGAAAGCCAAAGTATTGATATTTATATTAGACAATGTAGACTTTAAAATAAAGGGTGTAAAAAGAGACAAAGAAGGACACTATATAACAATAAAGGGGACACTCCAATAAGAAAATATAACAATTGTAAATATATATGCATCGAGCATGGAAGCACCCAGATACAAAAACCAGTAACAACAAACACAAATGAACTAATTGATAGTAATATAATAGTGGGGGGGGCTTTAAATCCCCATTTTCATCATCAGACAGATCATTTAAACAGAAAATCAACAAGAAAATACTTTGAATGACACAGTGGATCAGGTGGATTTAACAGATATATTTAGAACATTTCATACTGAAAAAGCAGACATTCTTTTCAAGTGCACGCAGAACATTCTCCAGTACAATCATAGAGTAGGCCTTAGAAAATGTCTCAACAAATTCAAAAAGATCGAAGTCATAGCATGTGTCTTTTCTGACCACAATGTTATGAAACTACTGGTTTTGAAACAACATTGTAAAACTAGGTTAAATAATTGCTACCAAACAATCAACGGGTAAACCAAGAAATCACACAAATAATCCAAAACTGCATAGAAACAAATGAAAATGAAAACACAATAGTCCAAAACATTTAGGATGCAGCAAAAGCAGTTCTAAGAGGGAAGTTTATAGCAATACAGGCCTATCTCAAGAACCAAGAGGGGCATCTGGGTGGCTCAGTCATTAAGCATCTGCCTTCAACTTTGGTCATGATCCCACAGTCCTGGGATCGAGCCCCTCATTGGGCTTTCTGCTTGGAGGGAAGCCTGCTTCTCTCTCTCTCATTCCCTTGCTTGTGTTCCCTCTCTAGCTGTGTTTCTCTCTGTCACATAAATACAGTCTTAAAACAAACAAACAAACAAACAAACAAAAAACAGAACAGATCAATGAAAACAGGACTGGTTCTCTGAAAAGATCAACAAAATTAATAAGCTTCTAGCCAGACTCATTGAGAGAGAGAAAGAAATGGCTCAAATAAATAAAAACACAAATAGGAGAAATAACAACCAACACCACAGAAATGAATACAATTATAAAAGAATATTATGCAAAACCGTATGCCACAAATTTGACAACCTAAGAAATGGATGAATTCTTAGAAACCTATAACCTACGCACAGCAGGAAGAAATGGAAATTTTGAATGGACTAATTACCAGCAAAGAGATTGAACTGGTAATCAAAATCTCCCACCTGGGGCCCCTGGGTGGCTCAGTTGGTTAAGCGACTGCCTTCGGCTCAGGTCATGATCCCAGAGACCTGGGATCAAGCCCCAGGGCTCCCTGCTCAGCAGGAGGCCTGCTTCTCCCTCTTTCAGTCCCTCTGCTTGTGTTCCCTCTCTGGCTGTGTTTCTCTCTGTCAAATAAATAAAATCTTTAAAAAAAAAAAATTTCCCAACAAAAGTCCAGGACCAGAAGGCTTCACAGTGAATTCCACCAAACTTTTAAAGAAGACTTAACACCTATTTTTCTGAAACTATTCCTAAAAAACAGGAAAAGGAAACGTGTAAATTCATTTATGAGGCCATGATCATCCTGATACCAAAACCAGATAAAGAGAGACACACAGAAAGAACTACAGTCCAATATCTCTGATGAATATATAAGCAATAATCTTCAACAAAATACTAGCAAATAGAATCCAAAAACATATTAAAATATCATTCACCATGACTGAGTGGGATTTATTCCCAGTTTGCAAGGCTGGTTCAAATAGTCACAAATTAATCAATGTGATATATCACATCAATAAGAGAAAGAATAAAAAACATAAGATCACTTCTTGAGATATGGAACATTTGACAAAGCAGAACAATCACTTATGATAAAAGCCCTCAACAAAGTAGGCTTAGAGGGATCATATCTTAACAAAATAAAAGTCATATATGAAAAGCCCACAGTAAACATCATACTCAAATGGGAAAAACTAAGAGCTTTCCTCCCTAAGGTCAGGAACAAAACAAGGCTATTCACCCTTACCACTGTTATTTAACATAGTACTGGAAATCCCAGCCACAGCAATGAGAAAACAAAAAGAAATAAAGTCATCAAAATTGGCAAAGAAGCAAAATTTTCACTCTTTGCAGATGGCATGATACTATATATAGAAAACCTGAAAGACACCACCAAAAAACTACTAGAACTGATAAACAAATTCAGTAAAGTTGCAGTCTACAAAATCAATGTGCAGAAATCTGTTGCATTTCCATGCACTAATAATGAAGCAGCAGAATGAGAAATTAAAATAATGCCATTTATAACGACACCAAAGACAATAACTTACTTAGGAATAAACCTAATCAAAAGAGAGAGAGAGAAAGAGAGAGAGAGAGAGAGAGAGAGAGAGATATGAAAGACCTGCACTCTGAAAACTATAAAACATCAATGGAAGAATTGAAGAAAACACAAAGAGTGGAAAGACACCTATGCTCATGGATTGAAAGAACAAATATTATTAAAATGTCTATATTACCCAAAGCAATCTCCATATTTAATACAATCCCTATCAAAAGACCAGCAGCATTTTTCTCAGAGATAGAATTAAAACATCTTAAAATGTACACAAAATCACAAAAAAACTCTGAATAGCCAAACCAATAGAAAAGCAAAGCTGAAGGCATCAAAATTCCAGACTTCAATATATTACAAAGCTATAGTAATCAAGACAGCATGATAGTTGCACAAAAAAAAAAGATACATAGATCAACAGAACAGAATAGAAAGCCCAGAAATAAACCCACAATTATATGGTCAATTAATCTTCAACAAAGTAGGAAAGAATATTAATGGGAAAAAGAATGTCTCTTCAAGAAATGGTGTCAGGAAAACTGGAAAGCAACATGCAAAAGAAGGAAACTGAACCACTTTCTTACACCATACACAAAAATAAACTCAAAATGGATTAAGCACCTAAATGTGAGACATAGAAACCATCAAAATCCTATGGGAGAGCACAGGCAATAATGTCTCCAACAGAGGCCATAACCACATTTTTCTAGACCTGTCTCCTGAGGTAAAGGAAAGAAAAGCAAAAATAAACTATTGATACTACATCAAAATAAATAACTTCTGCACAGCAAAGGAAACAATTAACAAAACTAAAAGGCAACCTACTGAATGGGAGTAGATATTTGCCAATGACATGTCCAATAAAGAGTAAGTATCCAAAATAAATAACTTATACAACTCAACACCCAAAAAAACAAATAATCCAATTAAAAAAATGGACAAAAGACCTGAATGGACATTTCGCTAAATAAGATATCCAGATGGCCAACAAATACATGAAAAGATGGTCAGCATCACTGATCATCAGGGAAATACAAATCAAAACTACAATGAGATATCACCTCATACCTGTCAGAATGACAAAAGTCAAAAACATAAGGAACAATGGGTCTTCGCAAAGATGTGGAGAAAAAAGGAACACTCATACAATGTGAGGGAATACAAACTAGTACAAACACTGTGGAAACCAGTATAGAGGTTCCTCAAAAATTTAAAATAGAACTACCCCACGTTCCAGTAATAACTCTACTGGGTTTTTATACCCCCAAACACAAAAACACTAATTCAAAGGGATACATGCACCTCTATGTGTATAAAAGAATTATTTATAATACGCAAATTATTGAAGTAGCCCAAGTGTCCATCAACTAATGAATGGATAAAGAAAATAGTGTGTTTGTGTATGTGTGTGTGTAGTGTGTGTCTAAAAACAACAGAATATTATTCACCCATAGAAAAGAATGAAATTGTGCCATTTGCAATGACATAGATAGATCTAGAGAGAATAATGCTAAGTGAAAAAAGTCAAAGACAAAATACTATATAAATATCATATGATTTCATTCATCTGTGGAATTTAAAAAAAAAAAAACAAATGAGCAAGGGAAAAGAGAAAGAAAGAGAGAAACTAAGAAACAGATTCTTAACTATAGACCAACTGATGGTTATCAGAGTGGAGGTGGGAAAGATGATGCAGAAAAAGCTAATGGGGATTAAGGAGTGCATTTGTGATAAAATACTATGCCTCCATCAGAAAGGATGAATATCCAACTTTTGTAGCAATATGGACTGGACTGGAAGAGATTATGCTGAGTGAAAATAAGCCAAGTAGAGAAAGTCAAATATCACATGGTTTCACTTACTTGTGGTGCATGAGGGGTAACCTGGAGGACAGTGGGAGAATGAAAGTAAATGGGAAGTAGGGTAATCCAGGGAGAGAAATGAAACAACAGAGACTTTGAACACAGAAACAAACTGAGGGACTTGGAGGGAGGGGTTTGGGGGATGGGAGAGCCTGGTGGTGGGTACTGGGGGCACGTATTGTGTGGACCACTGGGTGTGGGGAATGGGGAATGAATCTTGGAACACTGGAAAAAAAATAAGTAACAATTTTTAAAAAAAGAAAGAAAAAAATTGCTGAATCACTATATTGTATTTTTTAAAGATTTTATTTATTTATATGAGAGAGATATAGTGAGAGGGAACACAAGCGGAGGAAGTGGGAGAGGGAGAAGCAGGCACCTCACCAAGCAGGAAGCCCAATGTAGGGCTCAATCCCAGGACCCTGGGACCATATCCTGAGCAGAAAGCAGATGCTTAATGACTGAGACACCCAGGAGCCCCTGAATCACTATACTGTACACTTGAAACTATATAATATGTTATATTACTGGAATTAAAATAAAATGAAATAATAAAATACAATGTATATACACACAACATATGATGACTATAGTTAACAATGTATTATATGATTGAAAATTGCATTCTTTCCTTGGCCTCAGGAGACAGGTCTAGAAAAATGTGGTTATGGTCACTGTTGGAGACGTTACTTAAAAGTACTCAACACAAGAAAAAAAAAATGTGACTATGTAAGTGATGGATGTTACCTAAACTTATTGTTTTAAACATCTCTAAATAATACATATAAAGAAATAAATAACTCTCCATAGTGTGCTCTATATAGACATATTTATGTAGTATCTTACTAATATAGTGCTATCACAATTTCTTACAAATTTTTTTACAAGTTCTTACAACTTAAGCAGCATTTTTAATTTTTCTTCATGGAAGAAGACTAAGATACTATTACCCTGATGTTTAAATTTAAAGATCTACATTAAGAGAATTCTAAAAGGAAATGAACAAGTAAATATTCTAATAAAAAATGACATAAATTCGGGGGCACCTGGGTGGCTCAGTTGGTTAAGCGACTGCCTTCGGCTCAGGTCATGATCCCGGAGACCCGGGATCAAGCCCCACATCAGGCTCCCTGCTTGGCGGGAAGCCTGCTTCTCCCTCTCTCACTCCCCCTGCTTGTGTTCCCTCTCTGACTGTGTTTCTCTCTGTCAAATAAATAAAATCTTTAAAAAAAAAATGACATAAATTCAAAAGACCCAGACTATCGACTACAAATATATATATTAAAAATAAAGCAATTAAATGTTATTATATGAAAGACCTAGTTCTCAATACATTTCTATTTAATGGAAGAGTTATTGTTGAAATAAAGAATGTTAAAGCATCTCTTAACTATTCCTCCCCTGATAAAAATGACCACCATCTTTAATTCAAAAGACTGTGATTTTGAGCAAACTATGGATTTCCCTCCTTATGTTCACAGAACAGCAATCATAGTAGAGAGGAAAATTTATGCCATGTGTTTCTGTTATTTAAGCTCCCTTGTTTGTAAGTCATTTCAGGAATCAAAGAGAAATCCCAATTCAAAAGTCTCCAGATATTATTAACTCATGGTTAAATCATTTCTACTACTTTCATAAACATAATTTTTACTTTGCAAGAGCTCTTTTATTTAAGAAACAGTTAACATATACAATAGATTCTCCTTTGATACTGGTACCCCAATTAAGGCACTGAGAATTTTGCTCTATTATATATAATTATATATAATGAAACTAATATGACACTATATTATATATAGTAATACAACACTGTATTATATAAAATTATAAATTACATACATACTACACACACACACACACACACACACGCACACACATACACACACACGCACACACACAGAGGCAAACTTGGACCTAATACAATACTACCTGAATTCTTAAATGGAAATATAATTAATTGACATTAATACCGTTTATTTGAGCATGCTGGAAAAAGATACAGGTTACTGGAATTCTGAGTTCCATTGATTCCTAAGTGAATTACATTTTGTTGGAAAATTGAGCTTTTTGGGATACTTGTATAAAATGAAGAGATAATCTTTCTCTGGCCTTTTTTTCTCCACTAGGAGGTGCAGCAGGATTCTTGGGGCAACACTGTGGATTTCCCTACATTTGGAAGAAACTTTTGCTACCTTCTTTGTGTTCCAGCCTAGCCTCTTAGGGAGACTGTGCCTCTCGATGGTCATAGCAAAGCCAAACCACAGATTAATCTGAAATTTTATCACTAAAGCATTTACTCCAAAATATTAATGGGATGCCTTCGTGAACCTCATTCCATACTAGGCAAAATTGGTTAGTTTGAGTATTCTTTTCATAATGTCTCCATGGCAAAAATTAATGTCAGATGTGGGTGGCACTAGGGCCACATATATGGATATATACCTTAAAAACTAATCAACCCAAAGTTTCGGTTGAGTTATCAAGAGTTACAGCAGAGGTTAGTGGAATTAAACTTCTTTTAAAAGAGCCAGTAGTGCTTAGTGGTCAAACAAGTTTTAGATCAGATGGTCTGACTTTGCAATGTGATCTGCCACATGTAATTCTGGATAATTCAGGAATCTCTCCATGCTTCACATCTCAAAAAAGAGGATAATAAAGTCATTGTGTATAATGAAGTTAGGAAATACACAGGTGCTGTACATGAAGCATTTCCTACTGGGGTTGGCAAATGACAAAGACTCAATAAATAGTAGCCAACACAATTGGGTTCCAGGTGATGGAACTTGAGAGGATGAGAAGAATTAGCACAGAAAGAGGAGCAAAGAAAGAGCATTTCAGTTAATACAGTACAAGTAAAGGCTTGCATTAAAGAAATTCTATACACACCCTTCATTATCCTATATAATCGAGTCGCTACCTACCTCTCTAAACTCTTTTCAAGACATTTCAACTATATTCTTTGTCATTTAGCTACACTGGCATTCACTTTGTTAAACATGCTCAGATCATCTCTATTTCCAGATTGCCACACATACTTTTCACCTTTCATCTGCCTAAATCCTGCTCATTCCTCAGGTTTTAATTTAATGTCTCTTCTTCACAAAAGCCTTCACTAAAACATGCATTAATCCCAATTATAGTAGGTTTTCTCATTTAAAATCTCACTGAATTCTGAAAAAAATATAATCACAATTATTTACTTGTGTAGTTTTTTAAATTAAAAATATTTTGATTCCCCTACAAATATAAATTTTATACACACACACACACACACACACACACACACACACATACATCCCACGGGAATAAGAACTATATCTGTCTTGTACATCAATATAGTCCAAAAGCATAAAATAGCACCTAACAGAGTAAACATTGTAAACAATAGTATATTACTATTGTATATAAACAATAGTATATTACTATTACATAAATGAGTAAATGAGCACACAATAAGTCTTCAGTCTTTTAGAAGTATTGTGGAGACTAACTTAGATGAAGGAGGTGTTCAAGTTAGAAAATAATATCAGGTTAGATGGAGTCAGTTGACAGTTTTGCTTATTATTGACTTAAACTTATTTGCAACAAAAAGGAAGTAAAGAGTTTAAGTTTTCTGTTTGTTTTTTTGTTTATTATCTTTAGCATTTGATTCATATGCATTTATGTAATAATGGTCATATAGTGTTTAGGAAAGTTTTTTGGGGAAGGGATAAAGATGGAACGCCAAATAGGGTGTTCTTACAAAAAACAAACATGAAGTGAAAAATGAGCTGAATTATTACTCCACAGGCAGAGTAAGACTGAATGAGAATTTGATTTCTGCAATTTCTAAGAAAACACATCTTTTTAAAAAAAAAAGTGAAAAAATCAGAATTTTTATTCTCAGCACACTATTTTATTTATTTATTTATTTATTTATCTATCTAGCTATCTATTTATTTATTTATTTATTTGGAGAGACATATCTGTGGTAGTGGCGGGGACATTAGTAAGTTCTCTAAAGCTTTACTTCTCAACATGTAGCCCAAGCTACATAGCACTAACAACTGCAAGTTTATTATAAATGAAGAATTTCAAGACCCCATCTAGAACAGTTGAATTAAAATCATTTTCCCAACAGCCACAGATCATTTAACTCCACAATTAACTACAAAAAGCACGACACAGAGGGTCTTAGTCTGGCCATGGTTGATGCTATCCTGAAATATGGCAGAAACAGATAAGCTAGCAAGTAAGCATCAGTTATTGAAAGAGAAGAATTGATAGATCTTGGAGACTATTTTATTTAGAAATGGAGTAGAGGTAATGGTCATTGATTCAGCATTTCAGTGGGAACAACTGATAAAAATGACAGTGTATTTTTGAAAATAAAGTAACAACAAAGACAAAAATAGGATAAACTTTGAATTACAAAATACTCCTGTGAAGATAAACCAGATATTTTAAAGCTGTTTCTATAATGACAGCTGGACTCAATGTGTAAATAACATGGTAAAGATAAAGCTTCAGATTGTTCCCATTGTGGTTTCAATTGGTAATTTCTTGTCTTCTACTTGTCCTCAAGTATTTACCAAATCCTTCCATTTTTTTAAAAAATCATATTATTCTCTGGAAAATAGAGTCAATGTTCTTCCGATTACATATTTCCCAAACACAACACTGTACTGAAATTATCACCAGCTCTCCCTCAAGGCCTACTTCAAACCTGGCATCCCATCCATGAAAAGACTGAGGCTCCTTTAACGCAAGATGATCTAGGTATCATATCCCTCTTATCAAAGAAGATAAATTTAATGGTTTTAAAACAAAAAGCTACAAATATTATTTTTAATTTTCTTTTTTTACATACTTCTATGTGTTTCCATTTTATAGGAGCTTATTTCCTTATTGGCTCACAATAACTAAACACCAAGTTATTAAATCTTTACTGATCCCATCATTTAGCAGACACAAGGTTGGCATCAGAGATACAGAGAGGAGAAATCAATAGTATGCGTCTCTGTCAGACTTACGACAGATAAAAGGTCATTAATTTTATTAAAATGCAATGGCTATAAGAAAGGTACACAAGCTACTATTTATGCATATGTAGCACCAGGAATGGTTTAAAAGTGTTTTAACAATATATATCATAGTCTGTGGCTTGTGTTTTTCTATTTTGCCAAGCATTTTTCTCCCTCACACTCTCTCTCTCTCTCTTTCTCTCTCTCTCTCTCTTTTTTTTTTTTTCCTGGTATAGAGACATAGTAGATGCTAATTAGACACTGTGAGTAACTGACCACCAAATCATGTCCATATGCTCTATTAAGAATAGAAAAATAAAATTAATAAGATTATCTATTTGAGAATCATTTGTTAAATTAAAATCGTGTTTTTAAAAATGGTCTTTATTTACTCTACTACCTATTTAATCAAAAAAGTGACTCAAGAAGGATCATTTAATATCTTAATCTTTAGAACTTTAAAATATCCTGTAAACAGTTGCATGAAAATGCACTGTTTTATTTAAAGCAGACAATTTACCACAATCCTACTCCTGGCAGCTATTGCTTTTATACTTAGTTTTTAGCTCTGTAAATATATATTTTTAAATTTCCTCACTTTAAATACATCAATCTAAGTCTCAAATGGTTTTGAATAAAGAGAGGCTGATCATAGACAGGACATCTGAACAAAAACACGACCTTCTCTAAATGCTACACAGATTGGACAGCTGAACAAAAATAAAACTTTCCCCAAAAGCTACTCTCTGCCTTTGAGCAGAGTAGAGAAATGTCGAAATAGCCTAAGGCTTATCATTTAGGAATTATCCTTTGTACAGAAAAATTCAAACCGGGGATCCTTTACTTCGATGATATTCTTGGGAATTCTCATCTTCCCCCTTCTTCCAGTCTATAGAAAATCCTACTTGTTACCTCAAATATCCATGCCTTATCAAAGCTAGACTTCCTGTAACTCTAACTAAATGAGTAAGATCCTTCACGGTTGAAATGAGGTGCTGAAGAATGACTAAAGGCACTAAAGACATGATCCTTTTCACCTCATCAATGGCAGTTCTTCCATTCAAGGCCTGTTTTGGTGCTTCCCCTTTTGCCACTCTCAATTTTTCAGTGACATTGAATGCACGATACAGAGCAAAAAGAAGTGCACTGTTCAAGCCACTGTTCAATCCTGTTTCTCAAACTGGAAAATGTAGGAAACTGAGGAGTAAGGTTGATGGGGAACACAATCTAATTGTGAGTGCCAAAGACATCATTCAATTTTAATTTATTACTGGTTGGTTTGGAGCTCATGCCCACTCTGGGATATTTTAGGGTAACAGGTATCCTGACCATGGTGGAATTAAGCAAAGTAGTAGTTCTGATAGTTAAGGTGAAAAACACTTATTTTTCCCCCTCTAGTTTCTATTTTGCAACTCCTCTAAGAGTAAAGTATCATTATTATTATTATTAAAATTCAGTGGGATCCACAGGATAACTGAAATTTGAGCTTCAGTACTGATAAAGGCCATGAAATGTTTCCAATTGGTACATGTGAACAGATGTCAATCTAGAACTCATGTGGTAAAAGCATAAAATTTAATTAGCACTATTTATCCAGTTGTAGATATTTAGTAAATTTTGGATTTCTAGTACAGTTTGGATTTCCAATTTAGTAAACTGTAAACCTCTATTTTGTTTTTTGTTTGTTTTTTGGTTGTTTCTGGATGTAATTTGAGGAAATCCTCTATATTCTGCTCTCATAAGTTTCTTCCTCCAGACAGTCACAAATCAATATCATAGAGTTGGGGACTCTTCTGCTGCAAAATTAACTTTATTGGGTTTAAGGACCCTCTATTGAGATTAGGTTTTACTAGCCTTAGCTATGTCACAAGAGCACCATGGGTATTATTCCCTATATCCCAGACTATATGGATTTTATGGATTTTTTTTTTTTTGGCAACACAGGCAAAGGAATTTTTCAATGTTATCATTTAAAGTCTATCATCTGTGTCATCTGTTTTAGGAATGTGGTCTTTAGCATGCTACAAGGTGACTACTCTTTTTCCACATGAACAACCATTGATGGGTCTATACATTACACAGTCTTTCTCTTAAGCAGGCAATATGATGGTGGCCAGTGTCAGACTAAGACAAAATCAGTGGCCACAGGATAAAAGTCTTTCCTTTGAGCTAGAGGAAGTTATGGCTTATGCTAGAATTATAACAGATGATTCAACCTAAGGCACACGAATAGTTCCCAGACAAGACACATGGACTATAGCCATTTTAAGGAGGTCCCTAATTCCATACTACTGTCCCTAAATGCCAATTATCAGAAACTTTCAACTTAAGTTAGCTAAATCTGTATGGGAGGTGCTGGAGAGTTCAGCAAATGCAGCATAATGCAACACAGCTCAAAGCACAAACCATTTTTCAGCAGCTCAAAGCAAAAACTTGCCAGTAGACAACAAAACCAGTTACAAAAACAAAACAAAACAAAACAACACTAAAAGAAAGACTCCCTTCCCAACTCCTGCCCCCATAGTGGTAGTCATTCTTCGGCCATCCTCCTTACAGTGTCAACTCTTTTATTTGCAACACAGAGGTGGGATGCACCCCCATACATACACTACCTAAACTTTAGTTAGGCTATTAAGCCTGATTATGCCACAATCAATTCAAGTGTTGTTTTTCTTTTAATTTTTTCTTATAGTTTTCACCACATCAAATTTATAATTCCAATGGTACTAATATAGCTGGAGGAACGTATGGTGACATCACCCCCAGAGTTCCTACCTTCTAGTCTCTGTTCAAAAATGTGTACCTGCTTGATCTCCTCCCCATATAAGAAAATCCTTATGAACCATTTACCTAAATAAGCTTCTTGAGGTCTTACCAAAAATAAATAAATAAATAGATAGAGAGATAGACAAATAAATAAATACAAAGTGATAAGTAAATAAATAAGGATGTCTCAGTTTCCCTCTGAAGAAATGAACAAGAAAAAACAAAAGAAGGGTTAGCTATTCCTTTCTCTCCCCACCCTCACCAGCCAAATAAGTACCTGCTAGGAAGACATTTTTGTTGCTTCTGAAGTCTGGAAATCAGCATCAAAGGGAAGGGCATCAAGAGTTAATGCTGTGAATATGGAACCAAAAAGATCCCGAATCACTAAGGAATTGCTGAAGAAGAAAAGCAAAGCTGGGGGCATCTCATTACCTGACTTCATGCTTTATTACAAAGCTGTGATTACCAAGACAGCGTGGTACTGGCACAAAAACAGAGAAATAGACCAATGGAACAGAGTAGAGAGTCCAAATATATGGGCAAATCATCTTTGACAAAGCAGGAAAAAATATCCAGTAGAAAAAAGATAGTCTCTTCAATAAATGGTGCTGGGAAAATTGGACAGCTACGTATAGAAGAATGAAACTAGACCATTCTCTTACACCACACACAAAGGCAAACTCGAAATGGATGAAAGACCTCAACATGAGGCAGGAATCCATCAAAATCCTGGAAGAGAACATAGGCAGTAACCTCTTTGACATCGGCCACAGCAACTTCTTTCAAG